>JAWZYV010015138.1:0-64790 GCA_038373885.1 Cheiracanthium punctorium | reverse complement strand
ATCAATCGCGCCCTGTATATCAAAAGACACAAGGGCGCAAAATTTATTATCTTGCAGAATTGTGCCTATTTTATTTTTAACAATATTTAATAAAGATATAGTGCTTCTATTGTTTCGAAAACCATGTTGGTTGTTATGCAAAAAATTTATATTTTCCAAATGAGTCATGATTCTAATCTTAATTATTCGTTCAAGTGTTTTAGCCAAAGTACTCAAGAGGCATATGGGTCTATATGATTTGGGCTCACGGGGGTCCTTGTTGCGTTTCTGAAAGAAGATCACTAATGCAATTTTCCAGACCTTTGGAAAGACACCTAATGAGAAACACTTATTAAAAATCATTATTAGATCAGTAGGGTTATTATAGAGCAGTTGTTTTAATAGAGGAGGAGAGGAGAGGATAAGAGAGGCCGATGATCTTAAGATGATGAAATGAGAAGATGCCGATAATCTTAAGAGGAGAGGAGAGGAGCTCATGTGCTTAAATGGATGAGCCGCAACGCATCCAGAACGTTAATTTATCACTCAAGTAACGGATGATAGTACCTAGTAGGCAGAGGCTTATTATCGCATGGGCGAATCGGGACTTTGCCCAGGGCCCCCAATATCAAATGTTGTTCTAAAATATTCTTTTTTATAATCAAATTTCTATGAAAAATAAAACAAATTTCATAGATTGGGGTGCCCCAAATTCATCAATGCCCGGGACCCTTGTTAGTCATAATCAGGCTCTGCTAGTAGGTGTACGCGTAGACATAACGACTACACAGAAGCCTCTGGTCGATAGTCAAAAAATTTACGACTGATTTGTTGCACTTTCTAGATAGACACACACGGGATTTTGAAAAATATTTTGCCTCATGTTCAATTTGAAGACTGAATTGTAGGCAGCAGCTTTAATGATTCCAGCTTTTTTGATAATGATTGTATAAATAATAAATTTTTATTAATGAATGTTAAAATCAAGTTTAAATTTATCTAAAATACAAGATTGTTTAAATAATTTAAAAAGAATTATTTTACAAGTAAAATCACACAAGTAAAGTGATCGGCGGATTTTTTTATACGTTCTTATTAGAAATAATACTACATTTTATTATACTAATAATAGCTACATTAAAAGTTGCGTTATTAATTACCAAACGCGCGGATCGTACACTGGTGCGGCCCGACACTTTAAGCAAGATAAGCAAGGGGCGCCATCTTCGGAGGGATGCCATTTTGAACTCAAAAGCTGAGAAAAACTTGATCTCAATTTAAGAGAGCTATTTTGAGTTTGAGAATGCGATTACCTATATTGCCGATAAATCAGACTTAGGCTTTTTTTTTTTTTTTTTTTTTTTTAACCATGGCTAATGCAGAAAAGTTTGATTTGTGACACCATAAATATCCAAAACTAAATTCTCCAAGACCAGTCAACTGGGAAAACTTGAGTAATGTTTTGACCTTGATAAAATACTGTAAACAAGAATTCTGGAACATCTCAGGAATTTAGTCAGAGACAAAAATGGCCAAATATAAAAAAACATAGTTACACGACAAAAATTTTGAATCCCACAAACACACAGAAGCCCGCAAGAGAGAAGAAGAAAGGAATGGGGAAGATCAACTTGATTTCCAAAGAAAATCTTCTGAAATTATCTAGAAACATTTCCTGTACAACTCATTGTGAAAAGTTTGATTACAACTTTGTTAAAAAATTCATTTATGATTGTTCTGTTTTTTTTTCTTTTTCTGTAAACAAATAAAAGTACGAATACAATTCATTTTTTTTCTTCTAAAATTTCGGAGCAACGATTTGGCGCCCCTTTGGTGCTGCGCCCGGGGACTGATGTCCCCCCTTGCCCTCCCCTAGCTACGCCACTGATTGTAGGAGAAGTTCGAGGAAGTTTTGAAATTTAATTTATGGCGTTCGGATTGTTCCTTATATGGAAGAAAACTGCTAGAATAGGAGGTATTGCAGGATGTGAATGCTAGAGATTGACCTATTGTATTTGCAATTCTTTTTGTATCTGAAATAATTTGGTTATTGATGGATAGGCAGGATATGGAGTGATTACTATAGATGCCCATGATTCTTTTAGTTTTGTCCCATAGTTCTTTACTGGAGGTTGAAGGAGAGATTCCTGAGACGTACTGAATCCAGGATTCTCTCTGAGAACGCCTCCTTATTTTGCGTGCGTGTGCACGTGCCTGTTTGAAGGTAATAAGGTTTTCAGTGGTGGAGCACCGCCGAAAATTACCCCACGCTTTCTTCTGCTGTTTTTTAGCGAGGGTGCAAGCCTCGTTCCACCACGGCTTTTTTATTCTATGGTTGCTTTTAACAGATTTTGGAATGCTCGCGTCAGCTGCATTAATGATAATGGAGGTGACATTCCTAACGACCTCGTCTATGTTTCCTTCAATAATGTTTGGTAATATGGTAGATAGCAAGGTGAAGGTCTGCCAGTCTGCTTTATTATGTATGTATCTGGGTATGTTAGTGGTTTGGTTGACATTCTGATATAAGGGTGAGAGAATGATCGGAAAGTGATCGCTGTTATGCAAGTCACCAGAAACTGAGAAATTATAGAAGGGGAGGATTGAAGGAGAACAGATGGCAAGGTCGATGGCATGAAAGGATTTAGTTGGATGATGGAAGAAAGTATTGTCGCCGTTATTCATAATACATAGAGAGAAATCAGTTGTAATTTGTTCTATTTGTTCACCTCTAGTATTGGTATCTTTGCTGCCCCATAATGGGCTATGGCCATTCATGTCACCAAGGAGTATAAATGGTGTTGGAAGTTCATGAATAAGATTATTGAGAGATGTTTGGCTAATTGTTTCATTGGGAGGGAGATAAATGCAGCAGATGGTAGTGAGCTGTTTTAATTTGACACGAGCGGCAACTGCTTGGAGATTGGTATTCAGATTGACTATTATGTAGGGATAGTTATTGTTGACTAACAGGGCCACACCACCAGAGGCCCTGTCACTCAGTTCGTAATCTTTCCGAAGGATTGTATATTTGCTGATGGTAGGATGTTTATCGGGTTTGAGATAAGTTTCTTGAAGGGCAAAGCAGGCGGGATTGAGGTCATAGAGAAGTGTTTTAAGGTCATCAATTTTATTCTGAAAGCCGTGGCAGTTCCATGAGAGCAACAATGCCATAATTATGTAATGTTATGGGCATTGTGCGTCTCCTTTGTAATCCCTGCAGAGATATCAGGCGGTTTTATTTCTTCGTGTTCCATCGATTCTTCATCACTAATATCAGTTTCAGATGGATCTAGTTTTAAAATTGTGTCATCAATATGTGGCTGTGGAGGTACTTTTTTCTTGCTAAATTTGTTATATTTTAATTTGTAAGTAGATGTTTTACTAAGATGTGGTCTGATTTGGGTAGAGCTATTACTTGTTACCTTTTTTTTAGGTGGAGTTTTTGGGTTGTAGAGCAAGGTTTGTTCTGCTTAAGAGTATTTTGTTTACTTGTTATGGTATTGATGGTGGAAATATTTGATGGAAAGTCGGTTTGAATGGCTATTGATTTCGTAGATTTTACTATTGCAGCATAGGATAGGCCAGGTTTTGGTGTACGATCTTCTATTATTTTACGAGCTTCAGGGTATGAGATTCTTTGTGTAGCACGTATTGACTGGATTTCTTTTTCAAATGCCCATTTTGGGCATGACTTTGAATATGATGGATGTTCCTGTTTACAGTTGACACATTTTGCAGCTGCAGAGCAGGTATCACTGTCGTGGTCAGAGGCACCACAACGAGCGCAGGCTGGTGATCCACGACAGGAAGTTTTAGTATGACCGAACTTTTGACACTGGAAGCAACGGATAGGATTTGGTATATATGGTCTAACGGGACATAATAGATAGCCAGCTTTAATATGGGATGGAATTGTGGGACACTGGAAATTCAGAATAATATGTTTAGTGGGTATACTTTGGTTATTGCGTCGAATAGTGATTCGACGCACAGCACATACTTTTTCATCTTTTAGGTTTTCTAATATTTCGGCTTCAGAGCAGTGCAAAAGTTCAGGTTCTGATACTACTCCTCGTGAGATATTTAAGGATGTATGGGGTGTCACTGTAACAGGTTTTAGGCCAATGTTTTTAATCTTCATTATTTTGGATGCTTGTCTATTGCTTGATACTTCAACTAATAGGTCTCCAGATCGTAATTTTTTAACTTTTTTGACTTCTCCTACATTGTCTGTGATACATTTGTGTATTAAGAATGGTGATGTTTCATTAAAGGTACCTTCAACATAGTGGATGATGAAGAATCGAGCGTTCATATGTGAAAGTTGTGCATCAGTGTTTTCATTAGGAGTGGACAGTGGATTTAAGGTATGCGGAACATTGACGTTTGACAAAGAATTTTTCATAGCCATGTTGGGGGAATTGAAATTCGGTTGGTTGTTTGGTTGGTGTTTAATGGCACAAGGTCCAGAAAGGACATACTGCGCCAGACTATGTGTATTTAGAATAAAATAACGTGTTCGTTCCAGATTCTATTAAAAAGCTGTAGTAGATTTGTAAGGGAATCGTGAGAAAGGTGTTTTAGCATTTCATATGTGATACCATCGGGACCAGGAGAAGTATTCGGTAACTGTCTGAGTTGATTGGTCAGTTCATGGATTGTAAAGATACTATTGTAGGAGAGCTGCGAGGAGGTTTTAAAATTTAGTTTTTGCCGTTCAGATTGCAGTTTATGGGTATAAAAGGTATTTGAGTAAGAGGTACTGCAAGAGGATAGAGCCAAAGTTTTGCCGATGGTGTTTGCAATGTCTGTGGTATCAGAGATAATTTTGTTATTGATGGAAAGGCAGGTCTCCAGATCGTAATTTTTTAACTTTTTTGACTTCTCCTACATTGTCTGTTATACATTTGTGTATTAAGAATGGTGATGTTTCATTAAAGGTACCTTCAACATAGTGGATGATGAAGAATCGAGCGTTCATATGTGAAAGTTGTGCATCAGTGTTTTCATTAGGAGTGGACAGTGGATTTATGGTATGCGGAACATTGACGTTTAACAAAGAATTTTTCATAGCCATGTTGGGGGAATTGAGATTCGGACCCGACCGCACCACCCACCACGGAGCCCAACGAGGGGGTGTGCAATTGCACACCAGTGCTAATCGGGTCTATACGCGCTCAGTACATCCCTTAGGCAGCGTCCACCCTTAACGACGTGCCCAGTAGATGTTCGAATGCTTGATCCCTAGCAGTTGATCGAAATCTGTACCACCAGCCGATTGATATACAGGGGAACGCTGTATACCTCCCGTTTACCCGAAGCCGAGGCCAAAGCAATGTGTTGAGGTTTCTCCCGTGTCTGTGGAAATTCCGTAAAGATGATTTCCTTTACGGGAACACCCCTCAATTACCAGGATCCCCATTTCCGGGGACACGGGTCTCCACGCACGGCAAACACGTGGGCAGTTTAACCGCCAATAGAAGCCGACGGCAAAGAGCGACCGCAGCTTCTAAAGGGGGGCCCTCACCTCCAAGGAGGAAACTACACTGAGGGAGAAAGCGAAGGAGAAAGCAAAGTAGAGAGGAGGGTAAACAAAAGAGGAGTGAAGGATCGCTGGGGCCCCGGGATTGCGACACCCGTGAAAACCTAAAGAAGGTCTTCCCCCTGAGGGGATAAAATAATAGAAGCTCCCATATCAAAATCTGGCCTATCCTATGCTGCTGCAGTAAAATCTACCAACTCAATAGCTACTCAGACCGATCCACCAACGAATGCTTCCACCACCAACATCTCAATGAGTAAACAAACAGCACTTAAACGAAATATATCTTGCTCCATATCCCAGAAAAATCCTCGAAAGAAAAAGATACCAAGCAATAGTTCCACTCAAGTTAGACCACTGCTCAGTAAAACAGCTTCCTACAAATCAAAATATAATAAATCTAGCATGAAAAAAAGTACCTCCACAACCACAAATTGATGACACTATTTTAAGCCTAAACCCACCAGAATCCGAAATAAGTGATGAAGAATCAATAGAACAAGAAGAAATCAAACCTTCAGATATTCCCGCAGGGATTCCAACTAAGAAGATGCACAATGCCCATAATATTACTTAAGGTGTGGCATTGTTGCTCTCATGGAACTGCCACGGTTAAATAAAGTCGACGACCTCAAAACTTTAATTTACGATCATAATCCCGCTTGCTTTGCTCTCCAAGAAACTTACCTTACAACCAATAGACAATCTTCTATCTGTAATTACTCTATACTTCGCAAGGACTATGAGCTTCTTGATAAGGCCTCTGGCGGAGTGGCCCTACTGATTAAGAGTAATTACCCTTATCACACCCTGAACCTCAATACTTGTCTCCAGGCTGTTGCTGCCCGTATCCATCTGAAACACCTTACTACTTACTGTGTGCTGTATTTACACTGCTGGCCACCCAAATTGCAACACCAAGAAAAACAAGAGATATCACAACAAAATTTATTGTGTAGATAACATGTTGACCAAGTAACAAATGATTAAATTTACAGCATTCTATGAAGCGTGGTTCCTGCCAAAATCAGTACCCAGAGTAGCCGCCGTTGTTGGAGATCACAGCTGCCACACGCCTCGGCATTGATTCAAAGAGACTTTGAATGTGTTCTTGGGGTACAGCAGACCAAGCAGCTTCCACACGTTGCCAAAGTTGATCTGGTGTGACAGCTGGGGATGAACTCTGGGTCAGTCGTTGAGCAACCATGGACCACATGTTTTCTATCGGCGAAAGATCCGGAGAGCGCGCCGGCCAGGGAAGCAATTCAATCTGGTGATTGACGAAGAACCCTTGGACAATGCGTGCCACGTGTGGCCGTGCATTATCCTGCTGAAATATGGCTGTTGGCAAGCCCTGAAGGTAAGAAAGGACAACTGGCTCCAACACCTCGGAGATGTAGCGCTGGCTGGTTAAAGTACCGGCAATGCGTACTAGAGGAGTGCGAGAGAGATATCCGATACCGCCCCATACCATAATACCCGGTGCAGGACCAGTGTGACGGTGCATAATGCAGCTGTTCAGCATCCTCTCTCCACGGTGTCTCCAGACTCGAATCCGACCGTCGTGGTGTTGCATACAGAAGCGTGACTCGTCAGTAAAGAGAATTTCATTCCATTCTGTCGTCCACATCCTTCTTTCATCGCACCATTGGCGGCGGAGACGTCTGTGGTTCCGCGTCAGAGGTAGACAAAGCAACGGACGTCTTGCGGACAGACCATTCTGCTGTAAACGACGTCGAATGGTACGCGCAGACACTGGATGATGCGTTACAGACTGAATCTGCTGTGATATGGTTCGTGATGTGACTGAGCGGTCCGTCACTGCCATGCGTACAATCTGCCTGTCATCACGTGACGTGGTGCACTGAGGTCGATGCGGTCGATCACGTCTGTCCGTCGTACCCTCCTGCACCCAACGATCACATATCCGCATCACAGTTGTTTGGTTTCGTCCAATACGACGACCGATTTCCCTGAAAGATAACCCACAATCTCGGTATGCCACTATCCTTCCTCTGTCAAACTCGGATACTTGATCAAAAGATGATCGTTGTTTCCTACGAGGCATAATTTATCGTTTTTTTGAAAAAAAAAGCAAGAAAAACACAATTGCTGTACTTGAAACCGTCGAAATCTCCAAGCCTTAAATAGCGCTTTGAGGTGGCGCCACAGGCGCGCTTGATGTGCGTCTGCGCTGAAATTCTAATCATTTGCATATCTCACCTCAGCTAATGCATGTTGTAAATTTCATATTATTTGCATGCTTCCTTCAGGGTGTTGCATTTACGATGGCCAGCAGTGTATCTACCTCTAAATACTTCCATTAACCAATCGTCCCTCAATAACCTTATTCAACAACTTCTCTCACCGTTCATTCTTCTTGGTGACATGGATGCTCATATCCCTGGTGGGGTAGCAAAGACACTAATAATAGAGACCATCATATCGAACAACTCATAGAAGATTTCTCTGCATCATGAATAATGGTGATAATACCTATTTCCACCCTCCCACAAATTCCTTCCATTCCATAGACCTTGCCATTTGCTCTCCTCCAATCCTTCCATCATATAATTTCTCTGTATCCAGTGATCTACACACTAGTGATCACTTTCCAATCCTTCTCTCACCTCTGTAATGTGTCCATTCAACCCAGAAATTTACCACATCCTGCTATCACTATTATAAAGCTGACTGGAAAACTTTCACCTCACTCGCTATTATCTCTTCAGACACCATTAAAGTCAGTATTGATGAGGTCGTGGATACTGTTACATTCATCATCCTTAAAGCTGCAGATGCCAGAATTCCAAAATCCAAAACCAACCCTCGAAAAAATAAAAAACCTTGGTGGGATCCAAAATGCACGCTCGCCAAAAAGCAGTAGCAAAAGGCATGGAACACCTTTCACCGGTATCCAACCTCTGAAAATTTATTCTCTTCAAGAAAGCCAAGGCGTATGCTAAAAAAACAAAGTGGCTTGCACAAAAAAATTCTTGGATCCAATATGTGTCTAACATCTACCTCACTTCCGGTAAGGAGCTATGGGTAAAAACAAAAAGAGCCATGGGAATCTAGAGTAACCATGCAATAGCCTGCCTCTCCCGTAATAACCAAATAATCTGGGATACAAGTAACATCACAAATGCTATTGGTTAAACACTTGCTTTCAATTCCTGCTGCACTTCGTACTCGAATACTTTCCTTCCATATAAACAACAGTCTGAATGGCAAAAGATAAATTTAAACACCACTACCTACTTCTCTTAAAATAGTGCTTTTACCATCCATGAACTCAAAAAATACCTAAAACAGTCTACAAATACATCTCCAGGCCCTGATGGTATTACTTCTGAAATGCTGAAACATCTTTCACACGGCCAGGGACGTAGCCAAGGGGGTCATAAAACCCCCATGAGAATTTTTTTTGCCATACAAAATGTATATTCACTACATTATCACACACACGTATACATATATATGAGTAGTAGTAGTTGTAACCCACCCCATGAAAAATTTCTGGCTACGCCCCTCCCACGGCTCTTTACTTAATCTCTTACAGTTATATAATGGAATCTGGAGCAAGCATACCTTTCCTAACTCTTAGAGAAATGCAATAGTCATTTCCATTCCCAAACCTAATAAGGATACATCTAACCCCAATAATTACCGACCCATAGCCCTCACCAGTTGCCTATGCAAACTGGTGGAGAAAATGATCAATGCACGCCTTGTTTACGTCTTGAAAAATGAGAGCCATATACACCCTTTTCAGAGCGCCTTCCGCAGGGTAGATCAACTATCGACAGTGTAATATATCTAGAGTCCCAAATTCACACTGCTTTTTTAAAGAGGAATCCCTTGGTTTCCATCTTCTTCGATATGGAGAAGGCATATGACCAGACATGGAGGTATGGTATCCTCCGCGATCTCCATACTTTAGGCTTCCGCGGCAACCTTCTGCTTTTTATAAAGAATTTCCTCTTTCAGCGCAATTTTAGAGTCCGTATTAACAGTACTCGATCTGATCGCTTAGTCCAAGAAAAGGGTGTTCCCCAAGGATCCGTTCGTAGTGTCACCCTCTTTGCTATAAAAATTAATAATATTCTCAAACAACTTCCTCCGACTGTAAACGGTTGCTTGTATGTCGACGACCTACAAATCTCTTGTCAGGGGAAAGACATGCGGTACATTGAGTGCCAACTTCAAAATACCATTAATAGGGTTCTAAACTGGTGTAACAAAAATGGCTTCAAAATCTCTGCAGAAAAGACTGTAGCCATACATTTCTGCTGCATACGTGGGATCCATCCAGATCCCGACCTCTATCTAGTCCACTCTAAAATAAAAGTAAATGACTCAACTAAATTTTTAGGTGTATATCTCGACAAAAAATTTACGTTTGCTAACCACATTTCCTTTATTCGCAGCAAGTGCGAAAAAGATCTTAACATCTTAAAAGTGTTGACCCATACTTCTTGGGGGGGCTGAACAAGATGCCCTTTTGCACATCTACAAATCTGTTATACGCTCAAAATTGGATTACTGCTGCTGCATATATGGATCTGCTCGCCAATCGATTTTAAAGAAGCTTGACACTGTCCATCATACCGCACTGCGCATTTGCTCCGGTGCTTTTCAGACATCACCTGTACAGTCTCTTTATATCATTTGTCATGAGCCATCTCTCACCCACATACGTCATAAACTATCACTAAATACATACTTTCATATACTCTCTTATCCCTTACACCCATTGAGAAATTCTCTTTTAGACAATCACCTGGAACATTTTTATTCTAACTGTCCATCTTGCATTCCTTCTTTCGGCCTGAGGATTCGTAGAAGTATTAGTGGAACCCAGTTAGCAGATGTTAAAGTCTGTGCTAACTCTCCTCTTGAACCACCTTGGGCAGCTTCTCAGTTTCTATACATGCAACCCTTCAAAGGCTTTACCAAGCAGAATACTGATCCACAAATATACCAGCAACTCTTCTAACATGAAAAACACAAGTACAAAAATCAAGAAGAAATCTACACTGATGGCTCTAAATATGGGAATCATGTTGGCCATTCTGAATCCTGCAGTTACACACTTCCTGCCTTCTGCTCTGTTTTTACAGCTGAATTCCTCACCATTTATGAAAGCCTTTTACACATATCTCGTACCAACAAAAAACATTTTATTATTTACTCAGACTCCCTCAAATCAGACTCTATTCTGCACAGTTACAGAGCCAAAGTCCAGCAAATGTATACCCACCTAACAAATCGTGGCTT
The DNA here is from genome assembly GCA_038373885.1 of Cheiracanthium punctorium. Taxonomy (NCBI): domain Eukaryota; kingdom Metazoa; phylum Arthropoda; class Arachnida; order Araneae; family Cheiracanthiidae; genus Cheiracanthium; species Cheiracanthium punctorium. The sequence goes on along the minus strand of JAWZYV010015138.1, from coordinate 53,986 downwards.
TGTTATCCATTTTTGCTGGGTTCCTAGCCATCTTGGGATTTAGGCAATGAAGAGGCCGATGCTTTAGCGGAGTGTGCTACCAACCCTTATCATGAACCATTACCCTACACCAGAGGTTCCCAAACTTTTTTTCTCGTGGACCACTTTCTATGTTTTACTATTTTCGGTAGACCCCTGCTGCTACATTTTTACTGTATTCCCAAAACTCCTAAAAAAAAATATCGCCCTAAATTGGGGGTGTTAAGAAGAAAAAAAAAGTAGCACATTTTCTTGTCCTATTTATTAAAATAATACTTGTGGTTATACAAAATTATAAACATGTATTATTACAAACAATCAACAATGAACTCTGAAATGTAAATCAACAATAAAAAATAGTCATACTTTTAATGAGATGGATGTACTGGATGAATTGACAGCAAATTATCAATATTTGGCTTCAGTTTTGTAAGGAAGTAGTTAATTCTGAATGAAATCATCCCCTGTTTACTGTGATGTTCAATCTGCTCCTTTTTTGTTAACTGGTTTGTAATGGCACTAAAATTTCTTTTGACAAGATATGACGAGGGAAACGCTATCAAAAATTTTCTCGCAATTTCCCAGTGTGGGGGAGTGATAAAGGGTGTGGTAGGGGGGGGGGGGGGGGGGGGGGGGGGGGGGGGGGGGGGGGGGGGGGGGGGGGGGGGGGGGGGGGGGGGGGTGGGGGGGGGGGGGGGGGGGGGGGGGGGGGGGGGGGGGGGGGGAGTGTTGGGGTTTGGGGGTTGTGGGGGGGGGGGTTGTGGGGGGGGGGGGGGGGGTGGGGGGGGTGGGGGGGGGGGGGGGGGGTGGGGTTTGTTTGGGTAGGTGGTGGTGGGTTGGGGGGTGGGTAGGGGGGGGGGGGGGGGGGGGGGGGGGGGTGGGTGGGGGGTGGTCGGGGAGGGGGGGGGTGGGGGGGGGGGGGGGGGGGGGGTGGTTTGGGGCGTGGCGGGGGTGGGGGGGGGTGGGGGGGGGGGGTGGGGGTGGGGGGGGGGGGGGGGGGGGGCGGGGGGCGGGGGGGGGGGGGGGGGGGGGGGGGGGGGGGGGGGGGGGGGGGGGGGGGGGGGGGGGGGGGTGGGGGGGGGAGGGGGGGGGGGGGGGGGGAGGGGGGGGGGGGGGGGGGGGGGGGGGGGAGGGGGGGGGGGGGGGGGGGGGGGGGTGGGGGGTGGGGGAGGGGGGGGGGGGGGGGGGGGGTGGGGGGGGGGGGGGGGGGGGGGGGGGGGGGGTTGGGGGGGGGGGGGGTGGGGGGTGGGGGGGGGGGTGGGGGGGGGGGGGGGGGGGGGGGGGGGGTGGGGTGGGTGGGGGGGGGGTGGGGTGGTGGGGGGGGGGGGTGGGGGGGGGGGGGGGGGGGGGGGTGGGGGGGGGGGGGGGGGGGGGGGTGGGGGGGGGGGGGGGGGTGGGTGGGTGTTGGGGGGGGTGGGGTGTGGGGGGGGGGGTGGGGGGGGGGGGGGTGGGGGGGGTGGGTGGGGTGGGGGTGGGGGGTGGGTGGGTGGTGGGGGGGGGTGTGGGTGGGTGTGGGGTGGGGGGGGTGGGGTGGGGGGGTGGTGTGGGGGGTGTGGGGGGTTGGGGTGGGGGGGTGGTGGGGGGGGGTGGGGGGGTGGGGGGGGGGGGGGTTGGGGTGGTTTGGGGGGGGTGGGTGGGGTGGTTTGGTGGTGTGGGGGTTGGGTGGTGTGTTGGTGGGGGGGTGGGGTGGTGGGTGGGGTTTGGGGGGGGGGGGGTGTTGTGGGGTGGGTGTGTGGGGGGGTGGGTGTGGGGGGGGGGGGGGGTTGGTGGTGTGGGTGTGTGGGGGGGGGTTTTGGGGTGGGTTTTGTAGTGTGTTATGATATGGTAGTTTAATAGTTGGTTGGTTGGGTTGGGGGGTGTGTGGGGGGGTTTTGTTTTGGGATGTTTTTTGTGGGTTTTGTTTGGGGGTGGTTTGTTGGGGTGTGGGGGGGTGGTTTGAGGTTATTATTTGGGGGGGGGTTGAGTGGGGGATTGAGGGATAGATTTGGGGGGAGTATTGGGGGGGGGGGGAGTTGTATTGTTGGGATGGGTGGGAAGGGTGGTGGAGGGTTTGTGGAGGTGTTTAAATATGTGAGAAAGGTATGGGATGGTAGAATGAGGTGGAATGAGTTTGTTGGGGGGGTTTGGGTTGTGTGGGGGAGGGTTTTTTTTGATAGATGTATGGTTTTGTGGGGGAGAAGGGGGGGAAGTAGGATTTGGGGGGGAGTTGTGAGGAGAGGATGGGTGGAGGAGGAATGTTATTTGAGTTAGTGGAATTGTTGTTGGAGGATGGTAAGATTTGGCACTCGTCCAATTGAATAGAAAATTGAGTGGTTTGCAGATAATTACACAAGAAGCTTTCTATATCAGAGCTCATTTCATAAATAGGTCTTTGTACAGTGTTGTTACTTAAAGGAATTCTTTTGAGTACATCAAATGGAGGTTTGTGCAGAACAGTTTTTAAAACCTCTTCAATAGCGGGTAAAATTAACTCTTCTCCGACGGTGTGCGGTGCAGTTTTCCAGATTTTGCTATAAGCAACGAAATATTGTAAGATGCCCACAAGCCATCATGGTTACTTTGAGACGTTGACGCAAACATACTATTTACAGTGGGTCTCTTTTCATATTTTTCTTTCAATGTTTGAAAGTATTTCAGATCTTTACCTATTTTGTCAGGATGACACCTTCTTAGATGGTGTTCGAGCTTCAATGGTTTCATAGTCATTGCTCAGAACTATGTTGCATAAAAGACACATAGGCAATCGTTTGTCTTCCATTGATGGAAGAAAACCAAATTTCAAATAATCAACACTGTACTGTCGACATTCCTTCTTAGATTCAGCCATTTTCTGTATCAGTTGTGACCTGTAAAAAAATGTTTGTTTTTGAGGCGATTTTACCAGAATATGGCTATTATAACACAACAGAATAGAATTATTGCAATTTAAAAGAAAATGCCTGCGGAAGCACCGCTCTTTTAATAAATTGCCGTCGTCGTGTAAATAAATATTTTTAAACAAAGTACCTAGGTGCCTGAAGTTTAATCTTCCCTGGCTTTTTGTTCTTCTTTTATAGAAGTTTTGAATAATCTCTAGTATTTAATTTTTACTACATAACTACCTACTACACTCAAATAGTAAAACAAATATAATATGATTGATAAATTACAATATACAATAAAAATATGTATAACAAAAAGGCAGTTACTTACTTTTTCTGGCACTGCAAACACTGACATCGATTCACTCACAGTCACACTTTTATGTTTAAAATCCCGGAAACAAATGAGTATCGTTTTGTTCTTAGTATTCGTATTTATACTAATGTAGATTGCAAGCATAGTGCAAGTTGCATTTCATCCCTTTGCAGGTCTAAACAAGCATCCTGGACGAGCGGGTGCACGGGCGGCACTTTGCAAGTCTCGACACGTGACTGACTGACTGAGTGATGGAATGAGTTTATGGGAGCACCTGCATAAAATGCTTATCTCCAGTGTGAGATTAATGTGTGATGTAATAAATATCTGTATAGAATGCCCAAGATGGTCGGGCGAGAATCAGCCATGTCAGCGCGCGAGCGTTAACAGTGTGTAGGGCCGTAGCAGGAGCGAAAGAAATATAAAGAGCAGGAAGTTGGCCTCAGAGGCGGGAGCCAGGTCAGCATCTAAGCGATGACAGTGTGTGGAACCGTAGGAGGAGTGAATGCATCCAGAAGTGCAGTAAGTCGACTACGGAGAAGCCAGCTGATCGCTGACAGTGATGGATGGGGCTGCAGCCCTCATGACATTGTTGGATGAGAAAGGGAGAGGAGAGAAAGCTGGAACTGGAACCGACCTGCCCTCCCCCTCGCGAAAGACGCGGTCTTCACAGGGCAGGTTGCTCGGTAAGACCATTGTTTCATGAGAGGGGTTAAATTAGGGGTGAAAGAGTAACGCGAGAGCTGCCCTCGGGCGCTTTCTGTGTGTGGGGTCCGATGGATTGTAGTCAGGGAAACTGGCTACAATTTCGTTCGGTAATCTGTTAAGTTTGGAATAGAATCGGGTCGTAAGTTTGTGTAGATGTTTACGCATCAAAGGAACACAAAGGTCTCGGCGGATTATGTTATTTTTCATGAGTGGGTGCCCATTGCGAATTTTCCTAAGTATTGCACTTTGTTTGCTTTCGAGTTTGGAGATGTTTGACTTTGCTGAGCATTCCCACACCGGGGCGGCGTAGGTGGCTGCCGGCCGGACAAAGGTTTTGTATAGAAGAGTTTTGTTCTGCGTGCTGATCCTCCTATTATAGAAGAAGGGTCGCAGTGTCTCAAAGGCCGCTTTTAGTTTATAAGTGGCCGTAGTAATATGTTTGTTACAACAGAGTGTTTTATCGATTGTGACTCCTAAGTAAGTTACTTTAGAGCTCCATTCAATTGGGGTACCCAGGACATGAAGTCGTGAGGGGGGAGACAGTGAGTAAAGCTAAGTGCTTGGCATTTGGAGGCGTTAAGTGAGATCTTCCAGTGACTCATCCAATCAGTGATTATGTCTATGTGATTTTGCATGGTTATTGCTATGGTTATTTGCTTGTATAATTGTTTTGGTAACCCTGGCAACCTCGTTTTCAAGAGTGAGGGGGGTATCCAAAGTGGGGAGCGTTGTCGGCGAGTTTAGTAGTGCTTCAGTGAAGCTATCCCAGTTGGTTCTTAACTTAGTGCAGCGTTTTGCTACCATTTTCACATCTACGTCAAATTGGACTGGGAGATGGTCGGAGGTGAACATACTTAGGGTGTGACATGTCAGGTACTGAGAGAGACCTCTGTGCATCACCAAGTCGATGGTCGAAGATCCCCCCGGAAAAAAGTGTGTCGGAGAGGCGGGGTATGTCAGAAGTGATGTGTGTTAAGTAAGAACCTTAAGAGCCCTCTTCACCTGGAACAGTTGTACTCACCATTCCAGGCGAAGTGGTGAGCGTTGAAGTCACCCGTAATAATCGCAGCGGAGGTGTGATCCAGTAGCGTACGAAAGTCGCGCTCTGGGAAGCCAATACTTGGCTTTATGTACTCTGAAGAGATGAGGATATCGCCATGCACGGTGTGCAGCAATAATGTCGTAGCCTCGAGACTAGTGAGTGGAATGTTGTTAATATGTGTGTGGGGGGAGACAATTCCGAATGTAAATGGCAGTACCACCTGAGGGGGTACCAGTGCGAGACAGTGGTCTATCAGTACGATAGAGAGTGTAGTTTGGGATCTTGTAGCTATAATTTTTATGCAATATTGTCTCCTGTAAGAGGATAATGTCTATGTCGTTTAATCTGAGAAAATCGCGAAGTTCGGAGATTTTCCTGTGGAGCCCTTGGGCGTTCCACAGGATGACACGTAAACTGTTAATTGTTCTGGCCATGATGGGGGGGGGGGGGAGACTGTCAGATATAGTAGTGATGAGAGCAAAAGCCCTGTACAGTGGGTCATTGTATTTTTTAATCGCCTCGACAGCTTTGCGCAAAACTCTGATGAGAATGGATATGTCAACATAGCTGTTTACTTCCCTGATTGTTTGTATCAGGTCTGCTAATGAAGAGACTGAAGTGCTGGTGTTAGCCCTTGGGGTGTCAGATTTGTTCTTGGTAGGCAGTGTGCCAACTTTCGTTGGGATTCTCGATATGTTTGTCCTTTTGGGGGGTTGCTTCCGGCTGGAGGCGTCCTGGGCAGTGCCCTCAATGTTTGCGTTATCCGCGGAGCTCTGAGCAGTGTCATCCGTGTTATTTTCAACCGTGCCAGCAGTTTCCTGGTTCGAGTCAGTGGTGTCATTGTTATTTTCAGTGTTGCTAGGGGGGGGAGGGGGGGTCTCCGAGGGTCTTTGTTCCTCCTGTTCTGGGAGGTAAACCGTTTTATTCTGTTTTTGGGTTCGGCCGACTTGCGTCCAGGCCTAAGTGCCCTGCGGTGGGTTGACTAGAGGTCCTATTTTGTCTCAGAGCTGCTGAGAGCCCGTGATGCTAGCGGGTTTGGTGTTCGAGTTGTGGACAGGCAACTTGTGCTTGTTGGAGGGTTTTTTTGGACAGCCCCTGTAGTTGGCCACATGTGGCCCTTTACAATTCGCACAGAGGACAGGGTCCTGGCCTCTGGTGGGGCAGTCTGAGATGCGGTGTGGCCCGGCGCATTTAACGCAGCGGGGCGTAAGTGAGCAGTTTAAGCTGGAGTGTCCATAGGCCTGGCAATTATGACATTGCTTAGGCCTGTAATTAAAATACTTTTCAACCGTGATTTGCGGGTAATTGAAAGAGTCTAGGGAATAAACCTCCTCGACATTGGGGGTTCTCTGTAGATCAATTACACAGAAGGGTAGGAGTTGTTTTTGTTTTCCTCGAATAAATGCTAAGTTTAGGGGTTGGAGACCCTTTTCCTCGAGAAAGGTCTGAATTTCAGTTTTATTAGTGGTGTAAAGTATGCCTTTAATGAGAACCTTAAGGGGGCATTGCGACTTAGGGTCGAACGTCTGGCATCTTATGTTGTTATTGGCAAGGTAGGCCTGGACCTCCCTGAATTTGGCATTGTTACTTCCTTGTACGTAGTATAAGGAAGTAATGTGATCCCGAAAAATTTTGGGGCCCAAATTTCGACAAAAAAACCGATTTTGACTACCTCTAAATTTAATTTAAAGAATTTTTTCGATGCATCTCATCGTAGGCTAGCATGCACAATCCTATTAACGCGTCTGCAACTCAGTTTGACCAGTGGCGAGTTTATTGTGGTCAGTTTTTCCATGCCGTCTGTACGTACGTACGTATGTATGTAACTCTCATATCTCAAAAACTATTGGTTGTAGAATGTTGAGATTTGATATTTAGGATTGTTCTATGATCTAGTTGTGCACCTCCCCTTTTGGTCGCAATCGAATGGATAGTTTATCTACAGGACCGCCCAAAACATTCGAAATACATTAAGCTCAATGGGCCGAAATTCATTAAACTCGCATATCTCAAAAACTATTAGGCGTAGAATGTTAAAACTTTATATTTGGGATTGTTGTAACATCTAGTTGTGCACGTTCCCTTTCGGTTCCATTCGACTGAATAGTTTATCTACAGAACCGCCTAAAAGATTCGAAATACATTACGCTCTATGGGCCGAAATTCATCAAAGCGTTTTTTAGAGGTATTGGGCTATTTCAAACGACTCAGAAGTGATATATGCTGTAAAGAGTTAGAAAATGAATTTCTCCATTAAAAAAAGTGTCTTTATCATTTATAGTTCTGCTACAGGAACACTCAAAAGATTTCCAATACATTACGGTCAATGGCAATTTTAGGGGATTCATCCATTTCAAGCACAATACCGTCCTACCACATAAGTTAGGTAATGGTTTGACCATGGTCACCTCCTCCCTCAAGAACTATGCCAAAAGCAGACACTCCAACATTGGCAACTAAGCTATCAGTAGTAGCAGTCACTCAGTATCATGATAGTGACCTTTTACGTAATGTTAGCATAATAATGGTTTTATATATATATATATAAATTTTAAATATTTCAGAACTTTAATATTAATTGTTGGTGAAAACACCTCATTAAAATATAAAAAGGTTCATTCAGTGAAATCTTTATATAATCTTCCTTTAGAGAGTTAATTTATTCATGTATAGTAAACATACTGTGAAATCTGCACACCTTGGGATGAAGAGGTCTGTAGATTATAGATCACTGTTTTTTTTTTTTTTTTCCCTTCATGTTTTCCTTACTTAAGCCTTTACCTTTGTTAAGCAGTATAACATTATTAATGATAAAAATTAATTCAAATTTCATTAAAATCAAATTATTTAAATTTATAACTTTTCACAACAAACTTACACACCTTGGGATTAAGGTGTTTGTGAATTATAGATCACTTGTTTATAATTTTCCTTACTTAAACTGTTAAGTAACATAACATTATTAATGGTAAAAATTAAAAATTGATGGAAAAAACAATTTTATTGCACATATAACTTTTCTAATTTTGCAAATATGGAATCTGGTGTTGTTGTTTTAGAGCTTTTCATTTGAGTTTATATACTTTAGAGTCTTCCTTATTTTCGGTTGTTACACCAATTACTTTGCTGGAAATATAAATATTTATAAAAAATACACCTTCCTGAAGAGAAATTCACTTAACATATTTTGCAATTTCAGTTTTGAAAATAAAGAAAACATAATTGTTGTTGTTAAAAAAGATAAAAATAACTAGAAATATGTAAACAGGTGCTGACTTTTAAAATATGACTAACCATACATTTCATTGTTTACATTTAAAATTGTAGACTATAGATGTGAAAACTTTGTAAAGTTGATTGTATCACAACATGGAAAAATGAGTTATTTTTTTTTCTGCAACATATAACAAGCACTTTTAGCTTTTTTAAGTTCATCAGGACTAAAGTTTTTAATATAGCAGCAGTCCATGTTTAGTTTGGAAATCAACAGAGATTCCAATGTTTTCGTCCAAATATTGTATCGGCTCTCAGTCTGATTCTTTCGAATTATGCTGAAAATCCTTTCAGTTGCAGCATTGCTGTGAGGAACAACTAAAATCGAAAGCATTAATTTGGGTAATAACACGTACTTCTTGGTGCCAATATTAGTTTTAATTTCGCTGATTTTGTGCCATGCTAAATCTACTCTTTCACAATCAGTGATGTCTGCTGGAAAAATATCGTTCTGGTACAGAGCAAATTTCAACTCTAATTGATCAGAATTTTCTGCCCAATTGAATAGCTCAACAAAATAGGTGACTGATTCATAGCTTGCAGTCTTCCGGGTGTGAATGTTTGCAACTGCTGCATGCTTATAAAATTCATCTTGCAATGGAAACTTCCTTACAATGTATTCACACGCTGCACTAAAGAAATTTCTCACAGCATGGAAAAATTCCTCAATATCCACTAATGATAAATCAGAATTCTTCAAATAGGCTCTTGTCATAGCTCCAATGACGAGGTCCTCATCATTTTTTTTGATTCTTTTTTTTAGAAAAATCTACAGTAAAAACAGACTCAGTTTTTGAAATTGCAGTTGGAGTGACAAACCGAACTAAAAGTTCAAAGTACAAATTGTACAGTTCTGCATTTAGAATGTGGATGCATGGCTTCTCGTTTTGCAGAGCAACATTAACTTTGACAAATGTGGGAATGACTGCAGAAAGAAAAAGGCAATACAATTTGGTTTTGGGAGATTGCAGCATCAGTTTAATTTTCACAAACTGATCATTTTTCCTGTAGTCTTCATCACCACAGTCAAAGAATTTTATTAAAGGTTCCCACTGTTCAATCACCCTTTTTAAAGAATTTTCAAGAGAGAGCCAACGTGTATTCACATGTTTTAAAATTTTGTGAGCTTTTTCAGCACACAAATCTTGGTACTCCTTAAATTCAGCCTTTCTTTTACTGCTCTTTTCCAGGTAATAATAAATCTGTATCAGTAAATTTTCTACTTCTACAGGAAGGGTATTTGTAGCTTTCTGGGCTGCAAGGTGAACCAAATGGCATGGGCATCCCACAACTTTAATTTTGGGTTGTTTTTTCATTATAAAAGAGCTTACGCCTTTAAATCTCCCAGTCATAGTGTTTGCATTGTCCGAACAAAAAGCAATACAGTTGTCCCATTTAATTTCTAGTTTACTTAATTCAGAGTCAATCAATTTAAATATACCTTCCCCTGTATTATCACTTGACTCTAACAAAGAAAGTAAGGTTGTGCTGATTGCGCCCTTTTCATCATCATAATAAGTGACGACTAAAGGATAGAGCTTTTTATCATGAATGTCATTGCTGCCATCCGTTGAGAGGGAAAATGGATCGTTACGGAGTTTCCTCACGATCATTTTCTGGTCATATCTGCCATTGAGACAGAAATCGCATTTGCCTTAGTGTGGCCACAACTAAATTTTTTTGCTATGTCCGAATCGGGGAACATCTTAGCAAAAAGCGGGGCAGCATGATCGGCGGTAGAAATCGAAATGTTATGTTCGATCAAAAATCTTACAAAAAGGGCTTCCGATTTTATAACACTCTGCTCATCCTCGCGTTTCACAAAAAATGACTCCACAGAATGCTGTTTAGATTGAGCTTTCACGAGTTCTACATGCTTCGTGCATGCCACATGTCGTCGGCAGTCATCCCGTCCACCGTGCTCAACCGAAAATTCTGTGGAACACACCAGGCAACGAGCAAATCCATCCCTACCTGGAACAAGGCAAGGCCAAAGTTTATTATACTCATCTCTAAACTTCTGGCAGTTTTTCTTCTTCTTCGGGGCTTTTTCAACCTCATCCATATTACGTCTTATGAAGCGATCCATATTGGCTGTTTTCAAAGCGAGCGAAATCTAACGAAAACTATCACACATACACATGAGAAAATGGCCACGGTCGCTCTGCTCTAGTGTTGCCAGAAAGTTTTGAACTAAAATCGCAAGAGGTTGCTAGAAATGTCACAAAAGTGACGTCACAGCCATTGGTAGGAGAAAAATCCTGTCCTAAACCTTAAACGTAGTAGCATGATGCTCTCAAAAGTAGCAAACTTTGCGAAAGTCGCAAGATCTGGCAACACTGCTGCTCTAGTGGTCTATCTTGATTCTAGAATAGCGCGCTGTAAAGCGGGCAGACAGCACATACGAATTCACCTTGACGTCATCGTCATGCGGGGGCGTGACCGACCACGTGACGCTTGGAGCAATCGTGGATTCATCAGATTGAGGGGGAGGGAGGTATGCCGCTCGGCGAATCGTGGTTCCAAGCTGCATGTCACTATGGTCATAAACTCGGCCGTAGCTGCCTTCGCGGCACTCCTCAGACAGGATTTATTAAATAAGCATACTCGTTTCCGTAGTTTTCCCGTTGAGCACGTAGTTCCGTAGTTAATACTTATTTTCCGTATAAACTACGGATAATCCGTAGTTGTTGGAGTGTATGCAAAAGTCGCCAAGCTTGGTGGCTTTTGTGTACGTGTATGCATATTTAACTCTCAAATCTCAAAAACTATTATGAAATTTCATATATAAGATTGTTGTAAAATCTAGTTGTGCATCTCGATTTTTGGTTAAAATCTACTGGAGAGTTTATTTACAGGACCACCGAAAAGAATTTCAGTACTTTAATGTCTATGGACATCTTCAATATAATACAATTGTAGACAGTCATTGTTTGGTACATGCCCAAAATCTCGCCGTCTGTCCTCGACCGTGGCGAGTTTTGCCGAAATGCCGCCAAATTTGGCGATAGTTAGTCATTAGGTCCATGCCCAAAGTATCGCCATTTGTCATCGTTCTGTGCGAGTTTTGGCGAAAGATCGCCAAATTTGGCGATAATCTATCATTGTTGGTCCATGCTTAATATCTCGCCAAATGTCGTCGACATTGACGAGTTTCGCCAAAATATCGCTAAATTGGGCGTCAAAAATTATTTCTTATTTTGTATAACTCTAAAACTTTAACCTGTAGAATTTTGAACTTTTGTATTTAGAACTATATTATAATATCTAACGGTTTTCAATATCTTTTTTGACAGCAATTGACTGGGAATTTATTTGCAGGGTGAGCCAAATGACTTTAAATACATTAAGGTGTATGGATGCATTCAATTCATTGAAAGTCTGTGGTCAATGACTACTTTGGCTATCCCCAACATCTCGCAAACTATCTCAAGTTTGTCGGCTTTTGGTGAAATATCGCCAAATAAAGTGTCAGAAGGAAATCTTTCAAATTGAACTCAGCTTGGCGATATCGAAATATTTGGCTAGAATTCGCTAAACCTTACTATTATTGATATTTTATCTCTTTCAAACAAATAAATGTAGAGGAAGTGCGTCGAAAACATTTTTGATTTAATAGACGTGCAAGGAAGTCATGTGTTGGACACATCAGATTTTTTTTTTAAAGTGATCATATAAAGCTGCCCTGTATATTTACAAAGGACGGTGTGGCCTACAATGTCTGATATCTTCTTACAATGATCCATGTAAGTTCCCTGCGGGAACTCGCAGAAGAACCTATGGCTTGGTCCAGTTTGAGGCTCGGACTGGGATTCGCCCTGTGTGGTAGGAGGATCAGCAGGTGTTGGAGCTTGGGGCTCCTGTTCCATTGTGTCTACGTCATCAGTGACGTCAGGTTGTTTCGGTGGTTCATCTACTTGTGTTGGTTTCAGTTTCGTGCCCCTGTCCGGGTTTGAGTCGCTAGAATGGTTTCTCTTACTGGTGGGAATAATCCCAATCTACTAAAGTATTCATGCGCTTGAAGTGACATGAATTGTTGGTAATCTTGAAAGATGGGCGTGGTGGCTAGTGTGGCAGCTTCTGGTTTGTCAACGACATTGAGCATCTGGGCATGAATGTCCGGGTGCTTTTGCAGCACAGGGTGGTCCCCTATGATGAGTGTGTCTACAAATTTGATGAACTGCAAGTAGTAATCATACAAGTCGTTTTTCTTAGAGACGGTGTATTTCTCCACAAAGCGATGGGTGTAAGTGTTGGCTTTCGTCATGTTGTGTGTGTTGAGTTGGATCAATCCCTAGGGGGGACCTCAAAAAAGAAAGCCGCGGTGGCCAGCCGCAGCAGTGCAAAGGGACGGGGGCTTTACGTAGTCACTTTTTCGAGGGCTACCCCCTGCCAACTCGGGTGGGCTACGCAAAGCAACGTGGGGCTAGAGATGGCAGCGCCGGGTACAGCGCTGTAAGGCCGAAAACTGGATCGCCGCCTGCACTAAAAAAGTGCAGTGAACCGATCACAGGATCGCTGCCCGTAACTCCAAAGGCTTCCCAAATACTATTCTGGCTCTGAGAAGAGCCGGTCCGCTTATCGAAGTTACGGTGTTCCGGTCAGCAGGATGATGGATGAGGTGGGATTCCGCGACAGCAGGAGAGGCACGTCACAAGGCAGCTGCGCCTTTGAAGCTCCGACAGGACGGAGGGAGAAGAGACCGCAGGTAAAGCAGGCAGTCGGGCCGTGAGTCATAGATTCCGGGCGATCAGCTTGAGAGATAATAGAACCGGTCGGTGAGAGAGAGAGCGGGAGCAGCGTGGCTCGGGCTTACACACCCAGTGGGTCTCGACACGTGGTGTACACTTTTACTATTATGTATTGTTCTATTCAATTCTGTGTTTGAACTGGGTCTCGAAATATTTTGAGTACCTACCTAGTGAATGATGCTACCTGCATACGTTGATAGGTAAATCCAAGCCAATATTTTTGTTCTTTATTATGAAAAACAGAAAATTTTTTGTGGACCCCCACTTAAAACTTGAGAACCCCTGTTTTCTTTTCACATCTACGTGGACCCCCATGTGGTCTCCTATGGACCCCTGGCGGTCCACCTGGACCACTTTGGGACCCTATGCCGTACAGTGACATAAAATTGGCATATCAAATAACATAAAAGAAAGTTGGTTCAATGAGTGGAGCTGTCAAACTAGTAATAACTTATACCACCCACTGGCTGTCACAGCCTTACCGTAAATTTGACGTCATTTTGACTCGCCTTCGTATCAGCCACACTAGGCTTACACACAAACACCTTCTTCTTGGAGAGCATGCTCCTCTGTGTACTCACGGCAATACTCATCTTACTATATGTCATATTTTAACATCTTGTGAAGCTTTTAACAATTTTTATCATACTTATTTTAACTGTTCTCATCCCAAACTTGACATCATATTGGGTGAAATTCCGCACTGTAATTTGTTTGCATTTCTTCGATGCATCAATATTTTTTGCTCAGTGTGAAGCATAACTTTTCTCTGACTGGTATCTGGATGGGAGTCCCCATCCAGATCTCCTAGACTTATTTTTATTTACTTTTTACCTTTCTACAGTTTGCGCTTATCATTTTAGACCTCATGGATTTTAGCTTTACATGTTTTATGCAACACCTTTTTACTTGAAAACTTTATTTTACTATATATACACATAGTCTGGCGCAGTATGTCCTTTCTTGGACCTTGTGCCATTAAACACCAACTAACCTAACCGATCATCCGAAAGTGTCAGGATGAGATATCCCATCCAGATTGCCCTTATGATGACTAATAACTTCTATTTGTTCTTGCTTTAATTATTTTTAACTATTTGTAGTTTTTATACTTATCTGAATAAGTATTAGGAATACAGGGCGCGTTCGAGAATTCATCGGTTGTGCACCGGTAACACCGGTGCACGACCAGAGTGTTCGAAAAGGCGGAGCGTTGGGCGGAGCTCTGGAATTAACCGCGTTCGAAAACGTTTCGGTCATGTAGCGGTTGTCTGCTCAGCGTGACCAGAGCGCAACCAGAATGACCCTGCTAGCGATGTGGGTTATTCTGGTTATTAGCGTAGTGTTGCCAATGTTTATCTCTGTTTTCTTGGCTTGGAATTGGATGTGGTGATTGGACCGGTTGACAACCGTGACGTCACTTAACCAAAGAATGACCGCAACCGATAGCACCAGTGCATAACCAACCGGTGAATTCTCGAACGGGCCCACAGTGTATGCAGAACTAGTAATTGTAGAAGATTACTCTTGCTGTATTTGTTGTATTCCTGATACCTATTTACATCTGTGCCAAGCTATGTTATCATACTTATTATTCTTTATACTTAACTGTTTTTATATTTTACTGTTGGTTATTTCTGTTTACCTTTTTCATTTATACCTTAACTGTTCGAAGTAAAATAACCTATCTGAATCTTCTGCCATAAAACCTCAACCAACCACACTCTTGCTCTTTTAAAAGCAAATGTATAGTTTTTATTTTGAGCACTGTTACTTAATATCTGGATACTGTTTTTGGTTTAAGAAAAAATAATAATTGAAAAATTTATATTTTATGACTCAGTATATAATAAAAAAAAAGACCTTCCTTTTCTTGAGTAGAGGTTGCTAGCTTAGGTAATTTAACAGATTTTGTAATTATTGAAAGAAAAAGCCATTTAGTAACAACTATGCGGGGCCAAGGCCTATGCTCTGCAGCCTCCTATACGCATAAAGGAAGGTAGAAAATAGCCCTAGGTCAGTATAATATGGACTACCCAGAACTGATAAATACTGAGACCTCTCAAAATTTATTGAATTGCTATACTCCTAATTGAGCAAGCTGCTTGATCCCCATTTAATCATACACTAGCAGTTTAACACATTTTAAATATTTTTTACCTTAAAAGCTACATAAAGCTATCATTTTTTACTTCTAAAGGGCTCGGGGAAATCTTAAATCATTTAAAAAAACAGGGAAATAAATTTCATCTAGCTTTAACAAATTTGCTGTCTGAATATAATTCTTTATCAGGATACGAGGCTCAGCTGAGTATTTGCCTGATTAAAGTGTCTACTGTTTTGTGTGCCTGGTGCTTTAAAGATGCCAATTGATATCCCATTAATTATAAAAGCTTTTATTTTATAAAAGTATTTGATTTTAAATAAGTATTTTATTTTTAGACCATTTCTAGTGACCCAGCACCTGTCAATCCCGATGATTTGGGTTATCAAGTTTTGTTAGATTACTTACAACCTCAAGTAACAGCAGAAGCTCTTTTAAAACTGATTGATGAAATTGAACCTGCTTTGGAATTTCCCAGTGGAGGTTTTTCATCTTGTCTTTTACCTTTTGATACGCTAAGTGAATGTAGTGAAACTGCGAAGGATTCAGAAAGTTATGAAAGGTAAGGTGTTTTTAAATCTAAATAGTACCTCTCTTTTTTATATAAAAAAAAAATCTGATGTGTCCAACACATGACTTCCTTGCACGTCCATTTGATCAAAAATATTTTCGACGCACTTCCTCTAAACTTATTTGTTTGAAAGAGATAAAATATCAATAATAGTAAGGTTTAGCGATTTCTAGCCAAATATTTCGATATCGCCAAGCTGAGTTCAATTTGAAAGATTTCCTTCTGACACTTTATTTGGCGATATTTCACCAAAAGCCGACAAACTTGAGATAGTCTGCGAGATTTTGGGAATAGCCAAAGTAGTCATTGACCACAAGCTTTCAATGACTTGAATGCATCCATACACCTCAATGTATTTAGAGTCATTTGGCTCACCCTGTAAATAAATTCTCATTCGATTGTTGTCAAAAAAGATATTGAAAATAGTTAGATATTACAATAGTTCTAAATACAAAAGTTAAAAAATCTACGGGTTAAAGTTTTAGAGTTATACAAAATACGAAATAATTTTTGGCGCCAAATTTGGCGATATTTCAGCAAAACTCGTCAATGTCGACGACATTTGGCGAAATTTTAAGCATGAACCAAACAACGACAGATTATCGCCAAATTTGGCAATATTTTGCCAAAACTCGCCAAGGTCGAGGACGGCGAGATTTTGGGCATGTACTAAACAATGACTGTCTACAGTTGTATTATATTGACTACACGTCCATAGACATTAAAGATGACAAGATGTCCATAGACATTAAAGTACTGAAATTCTTTTCGGTGGTCCTGTAAATAAACTCCAGTAGATTGGAACCAAAAATCGAGATGCACAACTAGATGTTACAACATTCTTATATATGAAATTTCATAATAGTTTTTCAGTCGATTGCTGTCAAAAAAGGTATTGAAAACAGTTAGATATTACAATAGTTCTAAATACAAAAGTTAAAAAATCTACGGGTTAAAGTTTTAGAGTTATACAAAATACGAAATAATTTTTGGCCCCAAATTTGGCGATATTTCGGCAAAATTCATCAATGTCAACGACATTTGGCGAGATTTTAAGCATGAACCAAACAATGACAGATTATCGCCAAATTTGGCGACATTTCGTCAAAACTCGCCAAGAACGATGACAAATGGCGATACTTTGGGCATGGAGCAAATGACTGACTATCGCCAAATTTGGCGATATTTTGCCAAAACTCGCCATGGTCGAGCACAGACGGCGAGATTTTGGGCATGTACCAAACAATGACTGTCTACAGTTGTATTATATTGAAGATGCCCATAGACATTAAAGTACTGAAATTCTTTTCCGTGGTCCTGTAAATGAACTCTCCAGTAGATTGGAACCAAAAATCGAGATGCACAACTAGATGTTACAACATATATATGAAATATATATGTCTTATATATGAAATTTCATAATAGTTTTTGAGATATGAGAGTTAAATATGCACACACATACACCAAAAGTCGCCAAGCTTGGCGACTTTTGGCATAGTTCTTGAGGGAGCCACGTGACCGTGGTCGGACCATAACCTAACTTATGTGGTAGGACGGTATTGTGCTTGAAATGGATGAATGCCCCTAAAATTGCCATTGACCGTAATGTATTGGAAATCTTTTGAGTGTTCCTGTAGCAGAACTATAAATGATAAAAACACTTTTTTTAATGGAGAAATTCATTTTCTAACTCTTTACAGCATATATCACTTCTGAGTCGATTTAAATAGCCCAATACCTCTAAAAAACGCTTTGATGAATTTCTGCCCATAGAGCGTATGGTATTTCGAATCTTTTGGGCGGTTCTGTAGATAAACTATCCAGTCGAATGGAACCGAAAGGGGAGGTGCACAACTAGATGTTACAACAATCCAAAATATGAAATTTCGACATTCTACGCCTAATAGTTTTTGAGATATGCGAGTTTAATGAATTTCGGCCCATTGAGCGTAATTCATTTTGAATGTTTTGGGCAGTCCTGTAGATAAACTATCCAGTTGAATGGAACCAAAAGGGGAGGTGCACAACTAGATGTTACAACTATCCAAAATATGAAATTTCGACATTCTACGCCTAATAGCTTTTGAGTTAGGCGAGTTTAATGAATTTCGGCCCATAGAGCGTAATGTATTTCGAATCTTTTGGGCGGTCCTGTATATAAACTATGCATTCGATTGCCACCAAAAGGGGAGGTGCACAACTAGATCATAGAACAATCCTAAATATCAAATCTCAACATTCTACGACCAATAGTTTTTGAGATATGCGAGTTACATACATACGTACGTACAGACGGCATAGAAAAACTGGCCACAGTAGACTCGCCGCTGGTCAAAATGAGTTGCAGACGCGTTAATATGATCGTGCATGCTAGCCTACGATGAGATGCATCGAAAAAATTTTTTAAATTAAATTTAGAGGTAGTCAAAATTGGTTTTTTTGTCGAAATTTGACCCCCAAAATTTTTCGGGATCACATTACTTCCTTATACTACGTACAAGGAAGTAAAAAGGAATGGGTTTTGCTAGTCACATCTGGAGAACTAGGAATTACTTGATCAAAAACGTAGAAAATTGCTACACTATAGCGAGCTCTGTATCATGGGTCTCTAAGAGTTATGCACAGATTTTTTATTTTCTGCTTTAATTAGCTAAGAATTGTAGTACTAAGGCAGTTGTAAAAAGCGAGTAAGACTAATGACACACACTATTAAAAACAAACCAACATTTAATAACTAAAGCTAGTTAAAACATGCAAGATAACATGCTGCTTGGTGCATTGAAGTGAAAAACATTTGACTTTATTAGTTGATTTGAAAATTTGGGCTTGCAATTGACTGAATTCAGGGGAAATGCCTCCCTTTTCAGTCTGCGGTGAAGCAACAGTGGTTTCATGAATTTTGTCAGCCATAATAGCCAATTTTTCCTCAGTATCATCTGTTATAGATAAAATTGTTTGCATCTTAACTGGGAGACTCTGCAACTGCAAAGTATTGAAACACTTATTATCAAAATTTGTTCCTCCTAACAGCTTCATTTGGTGGAGTAACTGTCCCCAACACAGATTCCAAAAGTAACATTTTAAGTTGATGTTGCTTAGAATCTGAAAAATCGGCAATTAACCTTTTAAGTGATTTGTATTTACAGTAGAGAGCCAGAAATCTGCACAGCTTGGGACCATGGCTTGTGCGGATTTTAGGATTTTGCAGATTTCGGGCCATAAAAGATAAATCATTACATTTCTAGAATACAATTAGAAGAAGTAGAATACAATTACAATGAAGTAAAAATAGTCAGAAGCATTTCACTTATATTTTCACATTAAATACAAAAGCATAGGAGAAAAAAGAAGAAAATTACATGAAGACAAGCAAAGCAAATGGTTTCAAAATTTCCTTTTTCTAATTTTGAAAGCATGTTCTATGGTGATTTATTTTAAAATATTATTTTTGTCTATTTTCAGTTTCTTTTTTTTTTTTTCTTTCTTTTCTTTATTTGTTTTTGCAAATTGTATATTATCATTAATTCTTGTTTTGTTACAGAACTTTGCTGTTCTAAAAATTGAAGGTATTCTTCTCTTAACTTTAAACTTTTATCAAATGGATTTTATTATTATTATTACCCAAGTTTTCATCATCAGAATCATATTTATCTAGATTCAAGTCACTTTTAAACAATTTCATCACTGGCGGATGACTTCGAATTTCATTATTTACATCAGAGAAGGCGTGTGGATTTCGGACCTTTGCGGATTTTTGGCTCTCAACTGTATTATCCTCTGGCGGTTGTAAAACAATGTTGCTTAGATACGATACCATATCAGAGTTTAATGCAGAAATCATAGAGTAATACTTAGTTGTGTGTGTATCCTGTGTAATACCTGAAACCTTGAACTGGGCCTCCATGTTTGCGAACCACAACTCTGGGTGTTTATCCTAAAATGGAGGTAATATTAAATTTGCCTTGGCTACATCCACCTGTGCCCTGTTGCCTGCCACTGTGGATAAAATTTGAAACACTGTTCATCTTCAAAATTAGATTAAATAGAAGGTCCCACCTTTGCTAAAGATGATGCTTGACTGGCTGTTCACAGAGATTGTTACATCATCATAATTGATCAGAAAAACACCTTCCAACAGTTCACTATGTGGCACTTTTCCAGCTTGTCAGTCGAAGTTAATTTCAGGTATATGCCAGGCAGACATTTTCATTTATTGACTATCCCTTCACATAGCAATTCAATGAAGACAGATATCCACAGTAAGTTCTGTGACCTTTGCAATCATGTATGAAATTTCAGCAGGTCACCAATATGGGATCTGGTGTACAAAAATTACAGCATGCCGCTGTAATTGTATTATTGCCAAGGCAGTTTAAAAAGCGAGTAAAATGAATGCACACACACTATTAAAGCAAACTAACATTTAATAGCTAAAGAAAATAAAACACTGAAACATTAATGTGTGAAATAACATGCTTGCTCCAACAGGGTTGCTTCTCAAATCCTAAAATGAAATTCCCTGTCCTTTTTATGTTCAAAAGGGAAAAAACATGACATAGCGCAATAGCAGCATATTGCAATGTAGTATCATCTCCTCCTAATATTTTAAATAGTTGTACATCTTAAGCTGATATTCATGTGATATTAGTTAACTAAATTAAAATTATTACTTATATTGCCAGTAGTTCGGGCCTTAGTAATAGCAAAATGCTTGTTGAGCAAGTGCCTGCCCATTGGGAGAATAAAACAACAAATTTTTTATAAAATATTGTTTGGTAAACCTAAAGATTTAATTTTTTTTTTTTTTTTAACTCCAAAATCTGTTGATTAATGTTAGATATTTCAATAGATTGTTCCTCCATAATTTTCATTTTTTTCTTTTGCAAAATCTTAATCTGCTTAGAAATTTTTCTTATTTCACTTCTTGGTCTTGCAACTTTTGTTGATCATCTTTCTTTCTCTGCAAAGCATCATGGTACCTAATCCTAGCTGCTTTTACATAGTGAAGCAAGCATAGGCGCAGAGTTATATGGGCTCGTGGGGCTCGAGCCCCCCCCCCCCAATAAATTGTGAATAGGGGCTGAGCCCACCCAATAATTTATCACTAAATACAGAAAACTAATTTATACCTAACATAAAAAAAAGTATTCACGCCATTTACAAATGTTTAAAAAAAACCTTTACTTGTACTTTTAAAAATTTTCTTCTTTTGATTTCATTCATGATTTAGTATTCATTGTGACGCCCTGTAACACAAAATGTAACTATAAGCTGCCCTCACCAGGCTCTGGTTAATTAAAATCGTATGAAATGAAGAAAAGTTCAGATGTGTCTAAAATGCACTATCTCATCGAAAATGTTTTTTTTTTCCTCCTTTGGATTTTTTACTTTGCTTCTATTTTTAACTTATAACATGGTAGGAAGATACTAACATTGATACTTACCTTACATTGGTCTGGAATTCTATGGACCCATAGAGATCGAGCGCCTGAATTATTTACACTTATATATATATATATATAGTAAGTCACAGCTGCCAACTACTACGGAATATAACTAACCACTTTTTGTAAACAGTATATTTTAAAATTATTTTTTTCAAAATAGTAACCAGCTCGCTCGCACATCACGAAAATTTTGCTGTATTTTAAGCCAAAAAATCATGTAGAAAAAGTGGTTAATTATATTCCGTAGTAGTTGGCAACTATGAGTAAGTTATATGTGTTGGCCCAGAAATTACAAATGCTAAGTGTTCAACTTAACTTCAACTTTGTTCAACTTAATTTAAATAGTAATTATCATTCAAATACCTGTGTAGTTATAACTTAATTCTTTTTCACCTTCCTTAGTTTCAAACCCCTTTTAAATGCTTTAAAATCACAAGTACTGCTTTATTTTAAACTTAGCACGTAAGCACTTTGAGATAAACAATTATTCCTCCAGCACACTCAGACATCGGCGATTCCGCCGTGTTGTTGCGTTATGATCGGAGCCGGCAGGCACGTGTACGCTGGAGTGACGTCATAGAGCAACCTGATTGGCTACTGCTTACCGCCGCTTCACCACTTGATCGGAGAGGGTGTTACCCCGTATCAATCCGCGGCAGAATCATTTAAAAGTAGCGGTCTTATGTGCCAGCTTCAGTTTCGAGTTTTTCGTTTTAGTGTAGCACTATGTAAGTTTAATACTGTGAGCCAAGAAGGCTACCTCTGCCCCGGAAGGGCATTACTTTTATTTTTAACAGCTTTCGATTTTTGAGGAAAGTTTATTTTAGCATAATATTATACAGTATTTCAAGCAGTTAAAGTTATCAATTATAAGGATGTGGATTCAAAGAAATTGCATATTTATCAATATCCCCCCGGCATCCTATAAATCAGTGTCAACCTCCTATTCAACTTAATTTGTAGATTGTGCTGCTGCCATGATCTCCTTTTGTTTTTGAATGAAGAATTAGTAAGATTAAAAAAAAAATGATTTCTTGAATTACATCAATTTACTTACCTAGTCATTTTATATTTGTTATTGTTTTTTTTATTAATTGTTAAATAAAATTAATGCTTGTTATAAATTTAAAGTCTGGTTATTTGAAGTCTTTAAAGTAGTTTTTTTCAGCATTACATATTAGAATCATAGGTATCCGGGAAAGATCAGCAAACACTACCACTGCAAGTTATTACGACTCTGCTAAATTAAATTTAAATTATGGTGATAGAAATTTTTTTACTTAAACCCTAATGGGTATCTCAGAACCCTTTTTTTAATTCAAGAATATGTACGGGAATCAGTGGCGTAGCCAGAAATTTTTCATGGGGGGGGAAGAGGGGTTACGACTTTTGCAACTCACATATATATGTATATACGCCACTGACGTGAATATATATGGTTGTGGGGCCCCCCCCCCCCCCCCCCCCCAATAATTTTGAAAATTTTACGCTTATGGAAGCAAGTCTTTGGATAGAGGAACATTTAACAATCCTTCATGTGATTTCACACAGCATCATAAATAGTCCTCAATCCTATTAAAGAATCCTCTTTTATATTTTTCACAAGCATATCTTTGTTGATACTAAAGCCACTCTCAACAGAAGCATTACCATGCGACAATGTCAGAACTAATTTTAAAATTGTCTCAACATCTGGAAATTCTTCATTGTTAAAAAAAGAGAAAAGAAAATATCTAACCCAGCGTTTCTCAACCTGTGGAGCACGCCCCCCTTGGGGGGCAGGAGAAAAATCAAAGAGCAAGTAGTGGTGCATGTTTTTAAAAAATCATCTTGTTTATTCTCATTTTTACTCAAAAATATATCCATTTTCGCTTAAAATGTTCATTCAAACTTTACTGATAACATTATTTTGTAGAAAACTTGACTAAATATTAATTGTTCAAGATTAAAAAAACTGAATGTATGTTTAAAAATGAGAGGCAGTGCACACTACCGTAAGTTAGCCTTTGTTAGGAGAGCGCGACTTTAAAAAGGTTGAGAAGTTCTGATCTAGCCTCATCTCTTCTGTGAAAGTAGCCATTGCAGTTTTGTATTCGTCATCAATTTTTAATTTGTTAAGAAAAGCTTCAAATAGCACATTAGCCCGTTCAGCACAAGCTGGGGAAATTTTCCTATTTGAAGCAATTCTTTCATGTGATTTTCGCACAGTACAAGATTAGTTTGTTGAAGAGTAGGGTTGAAGCATGAGGCTGCTCTTGCAACATGCTTTTTTGAAGTCCGTTCCAAATTTTTTTTTACTGTCTCTTTTACAAACTTTAAGCAGTCATTCAAAAGTCTACAGTAGAAAGAACAAAAAACATTACATTTTATATTCAGATTCACAAAGCGTCCTAGGAAACCTTAAATCTGGTTCTGTGACCCACAGCTATGTTGTCAAAGACCTACAGCTGCATGCACAGCTGTCAAATCGAGGTTTCAAAATCCTCTTCTGCTGGATTCCCAGTCACGTCGGAATTCCTGGCAATGAGGGAGCAGACTCATTGGCCAAAGGTGCAACCCTTCCTTACCCAGGTCAACTTCCCTATAATGACATAAAAGCTGTTGTCTCTTGTGTGATAAAAAATAGCTGGATGAACGACTGGAACAGTCAAATTGACAACAAACTTCACAGCATACACCCATCTCTTACCCAATGGTCCACTTTACCTTATCGCAAACAGGATGTTATTCTCACCCGTTTGTGGATTGGTCACACCAGACTCACTCATAAACACCTATTGTTAGGTGAACCTCCTCCTGAGTGTCTTCATTGTGGCACACAACTCACCATTTGCCATATTTTAACCTCTTGCACTGCTTTTAATAGTTTTTACCAAATACTTTTTAACTGTTCTCTCCCAAGCTGGACGATACTTTGGGTGAAACCCCACATCGGAATTTGTTTGCATTTCTTAGACGTACCAATAATTTTTATTCACTGTGAAGTGTCCAATATTGTCTGACTGGTATCTGGATGGGAGACCCCATCCAGATGCCTTTGTTTCACTTTTTATCTTCCTTTAACACTTTTTATCTACCTTTAATACTATCGAATTTTACTTTTCACCATTTAGTCTTAACATTTTAGCTTTTACTAAGATTTTGTGACATCTTTTACCTGCATACATCATTTATGGTTCTAACTCATTGTCTGACGCAGTATGTCCTTTTTGGACCTTGTGCCATTAAACACAAACCAACCAATCAAAAATTCTACTTTCTGACCTTCTAATGCTCCACTCATATTAAGATACCTTAAGGTAACTTAATATGACCCATCATCATCATCCCCTAACATCAATATTTCTTCGTAGTCGAAGATTATCACGATCTTCCATATCCATAGAAAAAAAAATTTCCAATGAACTAGTATCTTCCAAGACGCGACTCTTTATAATTTTCTTCATCAACTGTCTAACAAGTTGGAACATATTTTCATGTAAGAAAAGTACCATAGGTTAGGACAGGGGCGTAACCAAGGAGGGGGGGGGGGATTTCGGGATATATCTCCCCCCCCCCTCCCCCTGAAAAATTTTCCTGGCTATGCGCCTGGGTTAGGATGTGTGAACTTTCTTACAAAAGGTTCCCAAATATATACTACTGAAGAAAAAAATGCTGATTTTTGCTAATATCAGTTTATCAGAGCATGCTTTAGTCAAATTTTCACTTGTGATAGTGCCAGGCACAGACTTTTTACTTTCTTCAACATACTGTTTTGCATGTTCAAAGACTACAAGAGCCTGTTCACATGCATTGACATTCTCTTCCCAGCTTTTTAAACATACCATAGATTACTCTTAAAATAGCATCTAGCTTCCAGTTTGTAAACTGATGATCTATTGGAAAGCTCCATGTATAATATGCAATCCACAAGTACCTTAATTAAGTATCTCGCAGTTACTTTCTGATAAGCATTCGTCTTTCACATGTCTTAAAAATTTCAAATTTACAAGAGGTCCATCCATGCTAATTTGCAATCCTTATTTAATGTCTAAATTTACAGTTGCTTCCTTGAATTTTTCAAAAAGTTCTTCAGCTGTAATTTGACCTAAAACACTGAAGTCCAGTATCTAGTTAATACCCTATTTTTTTTTTTTTTTTTTACACACCAGTATCTAATGATTATGTCCGTTTGACATCTCTGCGCAATCCGATACAAAGCCTCATTAAAACATAAAACAACATGTATGTTAAAAAATGGGGACAGCTCATAGCAAATCAAATAGGACATTTTAGCACGTCCTAGAGTACATTTCTTAGCTATTTTGCTATCACTGAACATTATAGAAAACAGTCCAGCTGCATCAGAAAAAGCTCATATTTGTTATGTCCCACACTTCTTATCATAGCCCAGATATTTTCTGCTTTTAAGAAATCATCTTGCACAACGAAATATTGCAATCTCACTTCTTTTGCTGATGATGATGTTAGTTTGATGCATCCACAGTGGCTGTCAAATTTTCATTTTCGGCCGTCGGATTGGGAAAAAAGCTAAGGGCAGAAACTGTCTGCGAACGTTGCAAGAGTAATTTCTTATGCTTTGTACTGTAAGCACGGCGCATTACGGCTTGTTTTCCCATATTGCTAAGGCTAATTTTTTTTTTTTTTTTGCATAACATGCAATAAGCTGAAAATGGATCATTCGGCAATTCTTCAATCCACTTAGAAATTTCTGGATGAATGGACGGATCAGTCCATTCTATGTTAAATGTCGATTTCGTATACTTATATACTCTCATATTAAATAATAAAACACACAATTTTCTTTCAGCACTGATTTGTCTCTAAAGCAATAACCAAATAAAAAACCAGAGAACACATGAGGTAGCGATAAGGAGTGAAAAACTTGGTGAAAGCAAACATGTGATGTGTGTCTAGCAGTGCCCACATACAAGCAGATGAGTAAGAACTAGAAGGGGAAATTCAACCAGGAGGGAGTACAAAAAGGAATATTGCCCTTTCTATTGGAATGTTCCTTTGGGAGAATTGGCGACCATATGACCTAGTGGAGCTGAGAGGGGATAAGGGAAAAACATTTCTCTAGTAAGCACGGTTGCATAGGCATGCCATTGGCGACAACCAATCACTGCGACTGGCATGACAGCGAATCAGGTTATGGGTCACGATTTCACTTTTTCCTGAAATATGAAATACAGGCTATTGTTATATTATGGTTCTTATGAGATATATGATTTTGTCGATTCTTCATTGTCTTTTAATTATTAAAGAATCTTGTTGTACTGTTACTTTCTCTTTTAAAAAGTAGAATCCAATGTATTAAATTTTATAAATGGAATGCACCATTCCTGAATTTTTGTTTTGGTTATGCACTCTACCTATTGTCTATTGCAGTATATCACATCTAGCTAGATCTTGTAACATAAAATTTTTACCAATCTTTGTTATGGGCTGGCCTGTACAATACATGTATTTTAGTTGTAGGCTTGGTAAATCACGGATCTGATTTTGTGTAAAACTATTAAATCAGTAGAAGAAAAAATAAATATTTTAAGTAACTAAATTATAAAGTTTGTTTATACTGCTAAAATTTATTATTATTTACAGTGATTCTGAATATAGCTGTGACGAGGAAGATACTTCATAATAAAATAGTGTTGGATATATCTCATGAGCAAGTTATTTGTTATGTATATTGGAACAGTGTTTAAATAAAGTTTCATTTTGTGTAGATAAATATTTTAGTGTTGTGCATTTTTCTCCTCCTCTGAAATCTCACTTTTAGCAATCTCGATAAAGTACAGTTAATGTCATGCTTTCATTAACTATCATAACCGTTAGGAATAATACTAAAACAAATTTGAAAATGTATGACTTTTTTCTGTAGATTAGTTGGTATTAAAAATTTTAATCTATTTCGTGCATTAAGCACTAAGTAACTTGAAATGACTTTAAGAAAAACAAGCTCAATTAAATCAAATTTTGTAATGCTAATAAATTATTACTAAGTAAAATGATTAAAACTTTTAATTCAACAAAAATAAATACATGCCACATTTACCTCATTTTAATGGGGAAAGGGCTTCTGGTGGCGTTGCTTTATTAGTAAACAATCAATATCCTTATCAAGCCATAAATCTTAATACCAGCATCCAAGCTGTTGCTGCACGCATCCAACTGAAACAGTTCATCACCGTTTGCAGTATTTATCTACCTCCCAATGAAACCGTCAGCCTAATTTCACTCAATAGCCTCATACAGCAACTTCCGCCGCCATTAATTTTTCTCGGAGATATGAATGCTCATAGTCCGTTGTGGGGCAGCAAAGACACAACACTTGAGGCCGACAAATAGAACAATTAACAGATTTTTCCCTATGCATTATGAATAATGGTGATAATACATACTTCCACTATCCTACAAAATCTTTCCATGCCATAGACCTTGATATTTGTTCCCCATCAATCCTTCCGTTGTACGACTTCTCGGTCTCCGGTGATTTACATAAGTGATCATTTTCCAGTTATCCTCTCCCCCTGTACAAGACTTTCACTCAAAAATCTACCTCCCCAGATACATTCACAATAAAGCAAACTAGCAAACTTTTACCTCACTTTGTAAAATATCATCAAATATGATTGAGGGAAATATTCAGTGGTGGGAAAAACTACTTTTTTTTTGTAGCGCGCTACAACTACCGCTACTTTTCGAAAAATGTAGTTAACTACAACTACAACTACTTTTTGACAAATGTAGTTAGCTACACTACTTTTGAAATGTAGTCGCTACTTCGCTACTTTTAGGAGACAAATTTTGCTAACAGATTCAATTATCATTACATTAATATTTAAGAATATTTATATCCTAATTAGAGAAAACTACCGATATCTAAAGCCTTGGTTTTCTACTCGCGTCCAGCGTGATTAATGACCTCAGCGGGTGTCTCTCGCGTCCAAAGAACGCGTTTATTAAAAGGTGGTTTCCTTGTAGCGTTGAGCGCCGCAGATTTGGTGGACGCACGAAAGACCCCGGGCACCTTTTCGCCTTTAATTAGAAAAAACTATTGCTCTAATAAACAACTACCAGGCGAGTATTTGAGCAGGGGGAGGCGGGCCCCCTCCGAAAATGTAAAGCAATTATTAAAAAGGAGCTATTTTGAAACATTTCTTTTAACTTTAGTCCAATAAAGTTTAAAATACCGAATCGTCCCCCTCCCCCCGAAATGGAAGCCTATATATACGCTACTGGCAACTACTGCTAATTATTGAAGTATTGCTGAAACTAATTAAGTTTTAATACCTCTATGATAAAAATAAATTGGGAAAGTGAGCTCTGAAAGCATGAGAAAAATCATGAGAACTTTTTAAAAAAGTTTTTAAAAATATAATAATAAAATGAATGTCTGAACGGGAAAAAAAGGCCCGTTTTGAGACCCCTTTCATGTTGTACAAACATTCTAGTTTCTTGAGCACAAATCAAAATTAATGAGTATAAAGGCCTTTTTTCATGACTTACCAAATTAGTGATTTATGACGAATGACCCGTGTGAACCATGTAATATTGTATAATTGTTTTAATTGAAAACATCACATATGATATGCATATTATAAAATAATGAAAACAATTACTAATAAAATTCATGATATATATATTTAAAACATTGCATTAAAAAAATCCTCTATATATGTTAAAGAAATTTTAAAAGTTATTATCATCAACACAACTTTTTCTTTGTGTTAGGTATAAAAGAATTTTATAGAATTATATTGTTATTTTAAGGCTAAGAGAGAGATAAGTCTCTAAGGATTTTACAAACTATCAATTATTAATAGAAATTCTCATATTTTCGTATTAAATTCTGAAAATTATTACACAAAAAACCTAATAATTTAAATATAATAGACACTTTAAAATTTTAGCGAAAGAAAGCAGAATTTCAACATATTCATGGAAGACTGCCATGCCTCTAGTATAAAATAAAAACCACATAAATTTATTCAAAAACATGTTTATTAATTTTTAACAAGAGCTGGATCTCAAAATTGTTATCCGCCAAACATGATCGTCGAGGAGAAAATACGTCCGATGCAATCGAAAACAATCTTTGTATAGATGCACTGGACGGCACGCCAGTGTTATTTTTTTTTTTTCTTTAAGGCTTCTTTCATATACGTGTACGCCGAAAGCGAAGATTCGGGTTTAATTGGCTCTGACAAGAACCTTGTAAGTCCTTCCTCGTAACTATTTCGAGTGCATGCGAAAGAGAAATTAAAAAAACCAGAAAAGTCATCATCCATGGGCTGATCCTCGATACTGATATCTGAAGTTGTCGGAAACATATTCTGGAGGTATTCCTCCATCCATTTTTTTGGCTTCGGTCTTCCTCTCCTCCTCAATCCAGAATAGTTTGAATCTGGGATGGAAACAAGCTGAGAGAACAGTTTCTCTGTCCCACAGCAAATGACTAAATCTCGTTTCCACCTGACAACTGAAGATTGTGCGCCCCCTCCTATTTTTAAAAAATGCAACTAGGTAGCTTTCATATACCATTTGGCGCCCCTTGGCGGATGCTGCGCCCGGGTACAGTTGACCTTCCTTGCTCCCCCGTAGCCAGGGACGGCCCGACACGGTAAGCATAAGCAAGGCATCGGAGCGCCATATTCGAACTAAAAAACTAAGGAAAACTTAATCTGGAGCATAACACCTCTTCTTTACGTTTGCAGGGAGGCTCCACGTCAGCTCCTAGATCAGCTCTTGCACCTAGCTACGCCACACATTTAGCTATAAAAGCTTTCAGGGGTTAGAATGAGGCTTTCAACTTCAATAATATACGGACTGTCAAATATGCATGGTGCTCTGAAACTCATTGGCAAAAAGTTAAAGAGTGGTAAAGGTAAATAAGACGGTTATGAATCACGTAACAATGTAGGGTTTGATAAGTCGTCCTCGAGTACCTGTTAATAATTTATTTTTTCACAGAAAGTTCACTAAAATTCACTATTAACATGATTGATTACTACTGTACATTGACTAAAAGATTTATTATTAAACAATTATTAACAGGTAAATGAAACCATTTCCGAAATTCCACAGTGCTATATTATTCTGAACAGCCTTGGTAGAGATGGCGCCCGGTGCGGTCGCACCGTTCGCTCTACCTTAGGACCGGATCTGAAAACTGTCACTACAAACGAAGAACACTGCAACCGAGGTCAGCAATATTTTTAGACCCTGAAATAATATCTTGGATGCATATGCTTATACCTTTTGTCCCTTTTCAACAAACTCAAAAAAGATAAGGTTATCAACTCGTCAAAAAAAAAAAAAAAATTGTGTACAATTTCTACATATTTACTTTCTTTTTTTCAGTTTCAGGTTCCACGAAAAATGTACTAATCAGTTTTTACACTTCTTTGAGACAAAAAACATTCCGAGTTGTAGAACATAATCACGTGATTAATTAATGTTTGAAAAGCTACAATACTGCAGAACTGTCATTACTCTTGTGGAAGTTGAACACACCACCAGGACACAAGGATAATAAAGAGTGCCCAAACTCAAAAAAGTGCACTGTAACGTCGAAAAATGACCAATACCTTAATATAAATAAACTTAGTAAAACTAAGAATAAATAAAATTGTTGTTCAATGCATCGATCATAAGGAGGAGGCAAAGAGAAAATTAAAAATGTCGGTGACTCCTCCAGAAGCGGTCTCGATGCTTTCAAGAAAATTCCTGTGAGAAAACCGTAAGTTTTTCTCACGCTTCGTAGTTTTCTGTAGATGGTGAGTGAGAGGATGGGGGGGGGGGGCTCGCTAATTGCGAGGACTGACTATATATCATGTCAGATTTGGAAGGATATCGCCTAAAAGGAAGTTCACGGAATACTGGACACTGAATGATTGGCAATCATCCTGGCAAGTGGACACTACACTGTATTTATGGGTGCAATAATAAAAAAAAAAGATCAAAGAAAATTACTGATGTTACAAAAGCATACGATTTACAGATATGTAAAATTCCTTTTCGAAAGCAAAAAATACTCATTTTTATGTTGATTTATGTTGCAAACACGCAATAGCAGTCAAAAATATGCAGACCCTGATCAGACATAGAAGGGGCCCCGGGGCAAAAAAAAAAGGTTGTTTTGGCCCCTATACTATTACAGACATTTTAACTTATTTGTGATTGTTTTCTATTTTCCCAGCATAAAAATAAAACATTTCAAAATAATTCTAAAATTAAATTAAAAATTACCCATGTATTTATACTCATTTAGAACAAGACTATGCATTTAAAATTGATTTTAATATTTTTTTAATCCATTTGTATTATTAGCGTATGTGTGCGCTGAGTTCCACCTGCCAGAAAATTTTCTTTTCTTCATCATAATATAAAAAAAAAATGCTAACTAATGGATATTTTGTGATAAGTACATATGGGAATAAATTTTCAATAACGCCTTTAATTTATATTTTATTGATCTAGTCTTAGAAACCATTATCATTGTGTTAGAAAGAAGAACAGAAAATAAGTCTTGAAGCCTTTTCATTGTTACACAATTATGATATAGATAAAGGAAATTTAGCTTAAAAATTATTATTGCAGCATATATAAATTTAATATACAATAAATGGAGAGATTTGCGAGGCCTTTATTTTTCAGGGGCTCACGGGCCCACACGCCCGTGTGATAATGAGACTCTCGAGGCCCCATCAAAATAACCTCTGTTCAACTTTGGACCTCTCTTTCCTTCCTTTTTTGTCCTCTTTATGGCAGATTGGTGATTCTACAAATAATACTGAGAACGATAAAAAGAAAAAAGATGCACAATGTCAGGCTTCCGCTTCAGGCAAAGCAAACCCCCTCCCCCCCCTCGTGTGCGGGGAGGGGGGGGGCGGGGGAGATATTGGGTGTCTTTCAAGCATCAGTTTCAGTTATGCTTGGAGTCAGAAGAGAGAGAAATTGCACCACGGGATCAATCGCCGGAAATGATGACACGGCAAAAGTAGCTTCCAAAATTCGCTACAAACTACTGTTTTTTTGTAGCGCGCTACACGCTACACTACTTTTTTAAATAAGTAGCGCGCTACACTACAAACTACAAAAAAAGTAGCGGCTACTGTAGTTTCGCTACAAGTAGCGCGCTACTCCCCAGCCCTGGAAATATTGACAAGGTCGGCGAAACCTTTACTTCCATCATTATTGAAACTGCCAATGCAAGCATCCCAAAATCACATATCAACGATAGGAAAAATAAAAAAACCGTGGTGCAATGAAAAATGTACCCTTGCAAAAAAACAACAACAGAGGGCTTGGAGCATCTTTCGGCGGTGCCCTACCACTGCAAATCTCATAAGTTTTAAAAAAGCAAAAGCTCATGCACGGAGAGTAAGGCGTCATTCTCAGAGAGAGTCATGGAAAAACTAAGTCTGCAGCATCTCTACATCTACCACTAGTAAGGAACTATGGGCAAAAATAAAAAGAGCCACTGGCATATATAATAACCACTCTGTATCCTGTTTATCTCTTAATAACAACATTATGTCCAATATGCAAGAAATATCAAACACTATTGGCCAAACACTTTCATCAAACTCCTCCAGTTGCTCCTACACCAACACATTCCTTCCCTATAAACAGCAATCTGAACGGCTTAAATTACACTTTAATACTTCCTTTCACATCGCCTACAATAGTGCTTTTACAATAAATGAACTCTTAAAAAGTTTAAAATAATCCTCAAATACTTCTCCTGGACCAGTTAACATAACCTACAAAATGCTGAAACACATTTCCCACGACTCATTACTAAACCTACTCCATTTATACAACAGAATCTGGAATGAGCATAAATTCCCTTCTTCATGGAGAAATGTCATAGTCATTCCTTTTCCCAAATCTGGAAAAGATCCGTCCAATCCCAATAAGTACCGACTCATAGCCCTTACTAGCTGCTTATGCAAACTAATGGAGAGGATGATTAATGCCCGGCTAGTTTATATATTAGAAACTGAGAACCATTTACACCCTTTTCAAAGTTGCTTCCGTATAGGCAGATCTAATATAGACAAAATTCTCTACCTGGAGACACAAATTCGAAATGCCTTCTTGAGAAAAAATCATCTAGTTTCCATTTTCTTTGACATAGAGAAAGCTTATTTGCCGGACTTAGAGATACGGTATTCTCCATGACTTACATAACTTTGGTTTTCGTGGCAACCTTCCCATTTTTATCAAGAACCTTTTATCCCTTCGGAACTTTAGAGTACAAATAAACAACACCTCATCCAATAACTATACAGGAGGAAGGCGTACCTCAGGCTCCAAACTAAGAGTTACCCTTTTTACAATAAAAATAAATGACATCCTTAAACAACTCCCTGTAACCGTCCATGGTAACCTGTAGATTGATGACCTCCAGATTTCTTGTCAGGGGAAGGACATGCGCTATATAGAGCACCAACTACAGAACACTGTTAATCATATTTTAAAGTGGTGCAACACAAATGGATTTAACATATCTGCCAAAAAGACTGTTTCAGTACACTTCTGCCGAAGACGAGGGATCCATCCGGACCCTGACCTGTATCTTGGTTGCACAAAAATTGACGTTCAAGACTATTAAATTTTTAGGTATCCATTTTGACAACAAACTAACTTTTGCTACACATATTTCTTACATCCGCAACAAATGTGAAAAGAATTTAAGCATTTTAAAAGTCCTTACAAATACTTCTTGGGGAGCTGACCGTGATGCCTTTTTACGCATTTATCGAGCTGTCATTCGCACGAAAATGGACTATGCATGCTGTGCTTATGAGTCTGCAAGCAAATCTATTTTAAGAAAACTAGACACGGTGCATCACTCTGCACTACGTATTTGTCCCCTATACAGAGTTTGTACATCACCTGCCATGAACCATCCCTCACATACTCGCCATGGGCTATCCATCAATACATATTACCATATCATTTCTCATGCTGCACACCCTTTGAGGGCTGCTGTTTTAGATAACCAGCTGGATCTTTTTACCGAAATTGTCCATCCTGTACACCTCCGTTTGGACTCGGGGCTTGTAGGAGCATCGCTGACACGCTCCTAAATCAGGTCGACACTTTTTGCCATTCTCCTAATGAGATACCACCCTGGAATGCCCATCACATCGCTATTTTGCAGCCTTTTAAAGAATATAAAAAAGAAAATACTGATGCTCATATTTAACAACGGCTCTTCCATCATCATAGCGACACTTACCAAAATTATGAAGACATATATACAGGCGGCTCCAGGTCTACAGATCCTGTTAGCTTTGCATATACTAATCGTACCCAAACCTGCAGTTATACTCTTTTCAAGTTTTGCTCCGTTTTCACAGCTGAACTGCTCGCCATTTACGAGGGCCTTTCTTATATCAGTAAGAACAACAAATCCACTTCATCATATATTCAGATTCACTCAGTGTTCTAGAAGGCCTTAAATCTGGTACAGTGACCCATGGCTATCTTGTCAAGATTCTGCAGTTGCATGCACAGCTGACGTGCCGGGGCTTTGAGGTCCTCTTCTGCTGGATTCCAGGCCACGTTCGGATCCCTGGAAATGAGGAGGCTGACCTTTTGGCCAGAGGTGCTACACTCCCTTACTCCGGTAAAATTCCCATTATTGACATAAAAACCGGTTTCTCCTGTATAATAAAAAACAGCTGGACGAATGACTGGAACAGCCAAACAGACAATAAACTTCATAATATTCACCCATCTATCACTCATTGCTCTTTACCCTATCACAAACAGGATGTTATATTGACACGTCTCCGGATTGGTCATAGCAGATTGACTCATAAACACTTACTCTTTGGTGAACCTGCTCCAGAGTGCTGCCACTGTCATACTTGCCTCACCGTTCGTCATCTTTTAACCTATTGCACTGCTTTTAATAATTTTTACCAAATACTTTTTAACTGTTCTCATCCCAAACTTGACCATATATATTGGGTGAAACCCCGCACTGTAATTTGTTTTCATTTCTCCGACGTATCAATCTGTTTTACTCAGCGTGAAGTATACACTTTTCTCTAACTGGTATCTGGATGGGAGCCCCCATCCAGATGTCCTTGACTTATCTTTATCTACTTTTTACCTTTCTACAGTTTGCTTTTATCGGTTTGAGACCTCATGGATTTTAGCTTTACATGTTTTTACAACATGTTTTTACATCTTTTACGGAAAAACTTTATTTTACTCTAAATACACATAGTCTGGTGCAGTATGTCCTTTCTGGATCTTGTGCCATTAAACACCGCCTAACCAACCAACCATTACCTCATTTTAATGCAATCCAACTTATATTTTAAACATTTAAATGACAAAACAATTTCTTCTTGTAATCATTTTTGGTCTCATATTTTTTATGTGTTTTCTGGATTCTAATTTTGTTGCTCTAATGAATGCAGTGCTCAAGAAGTGTGATACAGTACAGTAATCCTCTTCTCCTATTGTTCTTTGGAAATGTTTGTTCTTCAGTACTTGTATGTTTTGTCATGCCTTCTGTCAGAATAAAACCTAGAAGACTAGAAAGATGATAATTAAACAATTTTTTTGCGAATTCTCAGTTTTTGCTTCCATATTTTTTCGTTTATATATAGTTGCACAACATTTGATATATATGTAAGGTTAGACGAACGTTGTAGTGGTTTTTCGTAGTCAGGCGATGTTCGGCAGAAAGACGGCATTTGTAGTTTCATTGTCAGGTTAAGCTCAGCACCGGGGTCTCGTGGTCAGAGGATTGCCGGGCGCAGATGTAGGATGGCTTACTCGGCTAGGGCTGTTGTATGGAAAAACACTCTGGGATTACGGAGACTTAATTTTATTTAGTTTTCTCACACAATTTACATGGCAAGTGAAGTCACAAAAAATCCTCAGCTCCGAGCTACGTTTCAAATTATATAACCTCGGATCACGTGTTCCATACAATATCACATGTGCCAAAAGTGATGCATTTATTGGTTGTTAAACTGCCCTGGTCTGCTAGTCTTAGAAAATTCTCTCGAGGCCGTGGTAAAGAGGGGAGATATATTACTTGCGTTTAAATTAAATTTAGATCCTGATACAAGACCTTTGTTTAAAACGAAAGTCACTACGCCTTGAAGAATTTTGAAGCAAGGAAATAGAAATTTTGAATTTTGAGAGGAGCCAAAGCCTGCATTGGAGGGCAGATTCACTCAGCAGAGTGAGGAAAATGGCGTAGGCAGAAATTTGGAAGAAAGTTTTAAAAATTTAGTACTTATAAAACATGTGTCTGAAAAATTTGAGTTACAACTGTAAAATGAAACTCAGGTAGAAAAAAAGTAACATTACAAAAATCTGACAAAATTACAAAAATAACACAAAATAAAATTAAGCTAAATGTGACATTATGAGAGTCCTTAAGCAAATCTGGCCAGTCTTTGCATTCAGTCTATTGCTCTTAATGTTTTAAAACACAGCTTACCTAGTTACATTTGAAAACACAGAAATTACATAAAGTTTTCTATAATCTTGGAAAGTTCGTTGTATAAAAAAAATTGTCAATCTTTTCAATGTATGCAAAAATATCCTGAATAAAATTATTATTTGTATAACGTAGAACACTAAAAATAAGTTTTTGTTGTCCACTAAATGTTTCACATACTATACATTTTAATTTTGCAAATCTTCATAAATGCATTGACCTAAAAATATCACTTAAAATACAGTAAAAGGTAAAAATATTAACACTTACTAAATAAACATGAACTTTATCAATAATAATAAATCACAAATTATTCATTCTTCACATTTTTCAATATTGTGATTTGGCCAACATATTAGAAAAATATTACATATAATACAATACAATAATATCAGATCACCTAAAATACACTAAATGCCATAACAGAAATTTCATACATACTTTGTTTAACTACTTCAAAACTTTTAACTGCTCTTTTTCAATATTATTTCTCTAATTTCTCAAATAATTTTCTTTTCTCATACTCATTTCATTAATAATTTTCTTCTCTCATACTTCTGATTCTCAGTATTTTTTCCATGTATTTCGTTTGTTTATTTCTCTTTAAGTTATTCTACTCAAAGTATGTCATTCAATATTTATTTAAACTCATCAAATTTGTTTTGGGTACCCATGTTTCTTTGTCTTTTTTCGAATTATGGGTGGAATACCACACATCGTACCACTCTAGGAATTTTGGAAAGCCTTTATTTTTTCTGTAGTAGTAGTGGGTCCAAGACCTTTTTTTCCCAATCAAGGCATGACACTGTCAGAAAAGTGCCGACGCAATCTGTCTTCGAACCACTCCAGGAATTTTGGAAAGCCATTATTTTTTCAGGAGAACCTTCTGTAGTAGTAGTGGGTCCAAGACCTTTTTTTTTCATCAAAGTTAGAAAAATATAAACTTAGAGGGCAAATTATTCAAAATGTGCAGAGCCCTCCAACTGCAATTAATTGTCATTGACTATTTTGACTATCCTGGAATTATTAGAAATCACCCGACTTTGATTTGTTACCTGTTCATTATTTAATCTCTCTGTTAAGGAACACACCTGTTCCCAGTAGTATGCATTAGCAATACCGAAGTCCTGACATTTTTGGCATGGCCTTAGGTGCTAAATTGGAAACCTGATGATGATTAGTCTGATTACTGAATCTTTGAGGGAAAACGTCTGTTTCCTAAAACATTGTCCGACCTAAGTTGGTTGGTTGGTTGGTTGATGTTTAATGGCACAAGGTCCAGAAAGGACATACTGTGCCAGACTATGTGTATTTAGAATAAAATAACGCTTTCGCATAAAAGTTGTTGAATAAAACATGTAAAGCTAAAATCCGTAAGGTCTAAAACTGTTAAAATCTAATTGTAGAAAGGTAAAAAGTAGATAAAAGTGAGCCAAGGACGTCTGGATGGGGGCTCCCATCCAGATACCAGTCAGAGAAAGGTGTATATTTCACACTGAGTAAAACAGATTGATACGTCGAAGAAATGAAAATAAATTACAGTGAGGGGTTTCACCCAATATATCGTCAAGTTTGGGATGAGAACAGTTAAAAAATATTTGGTAAAAATTATTAAAAGCTGTACAAGAAGTTAAAATGTGACGAATGGTAAGGTGAGTATGACAATGTGAACACTCTGGAGCAGGTTCACCCAGGAGTAGGTGTCTGTGGGTGAGTCTCGTGTGACCAATGCGGAGACGAGTTAATATAACATCCTGCTTTCGATATGAAAGGGATGGCCAAAGAGTGAGATCAGTTCGGATAGAATGCAGTTTGTTTTCGGTTTCACCTGCCCATTTATTGATCCAACTGCTTTTTGTTATGCTAGAAATGCCAGACTTTATATCCTCGTATGCGAGATAGCCAGTATACGGGATTGTAGCATGCCTGGCTAATGTGTCCGCCTTATCATTACCCGGTATCCCTGTATGACTGGGTACCCAGCAGAGGAGAATGTCGTACCCACGATTTGTCAGCTGTTCGTGCATGTGTAGCACTTTGGGAATATAGCTATGAGTAGTGGGGCCTGATTGTAGATTTTCTAGTACACTGAGGGAGTCAGAGTAGATGGTAAATCTGTTGGTCTTCATTCTATAAATGTATAAAAGGCTTTCATGGATGGCCAGTAATTCAGCTGTAAATATGGAACAGAATGGAGGAAGAGTATAGCTGCAGGTATGGTTATTTTCGACAAAGACAAAGCCAACATAATTATCAGATTTTGAACCATCACTGTATATTTCTTTATATTTCTTATATGTGTTTTGGTGATCTTGGAATAACTGTTGATAAATTTTTGGGTCTGTATCCTGTTTTGTGAAGCCATTGAATGGTTGGAGGTACGACGTCTGCAGTGTAGTCCATGGCGGAATTTCATGAAGGGAACAAGGAGAGACTTTGACATTCTCCAGTTGGGTACCAACAAGGCTCCTACGCATTCTTAGTCCAAAGGGAGGAGTACATGAGGGCCGATTTCCGTACAGACGGTCCAGGCGAGTGTCCAAAATAGAGTCCTTCAATGGGTGGGATGGATGAGAAAGGATGCGAAAATAGTTGTTTAATGACAGCTTGTAACGGATGTGGGTGAGAGAAGGCTCATGACAAGTGATAAAAAGACTTTGTATGGGTGATGTTCTAAAAGCTCCGGAACAAATGCGTAGTGCGGTGTGATGCACTGTGTCAAGTTTTTTTATTGTTGACCTGCAAGCAGATCCATATATACCACAGGCGTAATCGATTTTGGAACGAATTACTGCACGGTAGATCCGCAACAGGGCGTCACGCTCCGCTCCCCAAGAAGTGTTGGTTAATAGCTTTAGGATATTTAGGTCCTTTTCACACTTGTTGCGGATATATGAGATATGATTTGTGAATGTCAGTTTCTTATCGAAGTATATCCCTAAAAATTTTGTGGAGTCACGTATTTCTAGTTTTGAGCTACCCACATAGAGCTCAGGATCGGGATGGATCCCACGTAAACGACAAAAGTGCGTGCTGACAGTCTTTTCTGCTGAAATGTTAAACCCGTTTGTGGTACACCATTTTAGGATGCGATTGATGGTGTTTTGGAGCTGATGCTCAATGTAACGCATGTCCTTTCCTTGACAAGAAATTTGAAGGTCATCGACGTATAGGCTTCCGTGTACAGATGGAGGTAGTTGAGTGAGAATGTTATTGATTTTTATTGAAAAGAGGGTAACACTTAAGACTGAGCCCTGAGGGACGCCCTCTTCTTGAACAAAACTATTAGATTGAATGCCATTTATTTATACTCTGAAATTTCGAAGTGAAAGGAAGTTCTGGATAAAGATTGGAAGGTTGCCACGGAAGCCTAGATTATGGAGATCCCGGAGGATACCATATCTCCAGGTCTTGTCGTATGCCTTTTCTATGTCAAAGAAAATAGATATTAAGTGGTTCCGTCGTAAGAAAGCGTTACGAATTTGAGTTTCTAGATATAGTATGTTGTCAACAGTTGATCTGCCCCTGCGGAAGCCACTTTGGTAGGGGTGTATATGGCCCTCTGTTTCTAAAACGTAAACTAAGCGTGCATTGATCATTTTCTCCAGCAGTTTGCAAAGGCAACTAGTAAGGGCTATGGGTCTGTAGTTATTAGGATTGGAAGTGTCTTTTCCGGGCTTTGGAAAGGGTATGACTATGCGTTTCTCCAGGAGGAAGGAAAGGTATGTTCGTTCCAGATTCTATTAAAAAGCTTAAGTAGATTTGCAAGGGAATCATGAGAAAGGTGTTTTAGCATTTCATATGTGATACCATCGGGACCAGGAGAAGTATTCGGTAACTGTCTGAGTTGATTGGTGAGTTCATGGATTGTAAAGATACTATTGTAGGAGAGCTGCGAGGAGGTTTTAAAATTTAGTTTTTGCCGTTCAGATTGCAGTTTATGGGTATAAAAGGTATTTGAGTAAGAGGTACTGCAAGAGGATAGAGCCAAAGTTTCGCCGATGGTGTTTGCAATGTCTGTGGTATCAGAGATAATTTTGTTATTGATGGAAAGGCAGGGTATTGTATGGTTGTTGTATATTCCCATAGCTCTTTTTGTTTTGGTCCATAGCTCCTTACTAGAAATTGATGTTGTAATGCTGGAGACATATTGCATCCATGATTCCTTTTGAGATTGCCGCCTCACCTTGCGGGCGACTGCTTTTGCTTTTTTAAAAGCAATAAGATTTTCTGTTGTGGGATATCGGCGGAAGGTACCCCAGGCTTTCTGCTGCTGCCTTTTTGCTAGGGTGCATGCCTTGTTCCACCACGGTTTTTTATTTCTGCGACAGCTTGTGCCCGATTTCAGAATACTATGGTCTGCTGCCTTAATGATGGTGGTAGTTATTGTTTCAACGACCTCATCAATAGTGCCTTCTATGATATTTGGGGATATTGTTGACAGTGAGGTGAAAGCCTGCCAATCTGCTTTGTCATGAATGTATCTCGGTATTTTTGAAGTTTGGTTTGGATTCTGATACAAAGGTGAGAGAATAATCGGAAAATGATCACTGTTATGTAAATCACCAGATACAGAGAAGTTATACAGCGGGAGGATTGGAGGAGAGCAGATGGCAAGGTCTATTGCATGGAAAGTTTTAGTTGGGTAGTGAAAGTAAGTATTGTCGCCATTATTAATGCAGCAAAGGGAGAAGTCAGTGAGAAGTTGCTCTATTTGAAGGCCTCTATTGTTGGTGTCCTTGCTTCCCCACAAAGGACTATGAGCGTTCATGTCACCATGGAGGATGAAAGGAGGAGGAAGTTGCTGGATGAGACTATTGAGGGATGTTTGGCTTATTACTTCACTAGGAGAGAGGTATATACTGCATACTGTTGTGAGTTGTTTTAATTGAATACGAGTGGCGACTGCTTGGAGATTTGTGTTAAGATTGACCATAGTGTGAGGATAGCTATTGTTAATTAATAGGGCAACTCCACCTGTGGCCTTATCATTGATTTCATTGTCCTTGCGAAGGATGGTGTAGTTACGGATGTTTGTGTGTCTATTAGTTTTAAGGAAAGTTTCCTGCAGGGCAATACAAGCGGGATTGTGATCGTAAATTAATGTTTTGAGGTCATCGTTTTTATTTAGGAAACCGTGGCAGTTCCAGGATAGCAGTAGAGCCATAATCATGTATTTGGGATGATGCTCATCTTGCTCTTAATCCCCGTAGGCTTGAGAGGAGTGCTAGGAATGTCGTCATCATCCATGGGAAGATCTGACATTTCTGAGTCAGAAGGGTCCAAGTGTAGGATAGTGTCATCTATAGGGCGTTGTGGTGGGACATGTTTGATTTTGGATTTGTTGTACTTTGTTCGGTAGACAGAAGACTTTTTTATTTGTGGTCGGGTGGAGTTAACATTTTGAGAGTTTTTCTTTGATATATGTTTTTGTGGAGCCGTGGAGGATTTATTTTGATTAGAGATGGATTGTTTAGGTATTTGGGCTGTTGCAGAAGGAAAGGAGACCGGTACGGATTTTGGTAATTCAGTTTGAGTTGCTATTGTTTTAGTTGATTTTGTTGCAGCTGCATAAGATAAACCAGGTGTTGGTGTCCGGCTTTCTATTATCTTACGGGCTTCCGGATATGAGAGTCTTTGAGAGGCACGTAGGGACTGAATTTCTTTTTCAAACGCCCATTTCGGGCAAGATCTGGAGTATGAAGGATGTTCCTCTTTACAGTTTACACACTGTGGAGTTGCAGAGCA
The DNA here is from genome assembly GCA_038373885.1 of Cheiracanthium punctorium. Lineage (NCBI taxonomy): Eukaryota > Metazoa > Arthropoda > Arachnida > Araneae > Cheiracanthiidae > Cheiracanthium > Cheiracanthium punctorium. Next base: position 11,660 of record JAWZYV010015138.1, on the reverse strand, counting down.
GGACTCACTGTCGTGGTCAGAAGCACCACAGCGAGCACAGGCAGGTGACCCACGACAGGAGGTTTTAGTATGGCCGAACTTTTGACACTGGAAGCAACGGATTGGATTTGGTATGTATGGTCTAACGGGACATAGTAGATAGCCGGCTTTAATATGGGATGGAATAGTGGGAGACTGAAAGGTTAAGACAATGTGTTTAGTATTAATAAGTTGGCTATTGCGACGAATAGTGATTCGACGGACAGCGCACACGCTATCCTCTCTCAGGTTTTCTAATAGTTCAGCTTCAGAGCAGTGTACAAGTTCGGGTTCTGATATAACTCCTCGTGATGTGTTTAGGGATGTATGAGGTGTCACTGTAACAGATTTTGGCCCAAAGTTATTGATTTTCATGATTTTTGATGCTTGTCTATTGCTGGACACTTCTACTAGAAGGTCTCCAGATCTTAGTTTTTTAACCTTTTTAACCTCACCTACATTGGCTGTAATGCATTTATGTATAAGGAATGGCGATGTTTCGTGAAAGTTTCCTTCAATACAGTGTATAATGAAGAATCGAGCATTCGTGTGTAACATTTGAGTGTTCATGTTTTCATTGGTAAGTATTTGTAGCGGAGCGTTGACGATAGATGAAGAATTTTCCAAAGCCATGTTGGAGGAATTGAGATTCGGACCCGACCGCACCACCCACCACGGAGTCCAACAAGGGGGTGTGCTATTGCCCACCAGTGCTAGTCGGGTCTATACGCGCACAGTACATCCCTTAGGCAGCATCCACCCTTAACGATGTGCCCAGTAGATGTCCGATTGCTTGATCCCTAGCAGTTGAGCAAGTCAGTACCACCAGCCGATTGATACACAGGGGAACGCTGTGTACCTCCCGTTTACCCGAAGCCGAGGCCAAAGCAATGTGTTGGAGAAAAGACCCCTCAATTACCAGGATCCCCATTTCCGGGGACGCGGGTCTCCACGCACGGCAAACACGTGGGTAGTTTTCCGCCAATAGAAGCTGACGGTACAGAGTGACTGCAGCTTCTGAAGGGGGGCCCTCACCTCCAAAGAGGAAACTACACTGAGGGGGGAAAAGGAAGGAGACAGCTAAGAGGAGAGGAGGGTAGAACAAAGAGAAGCGAAAGATCGCTGGGGCCCCGGGATTGCGACACCCGTAAAGACCTAGAGTAGATCTTCCCCCTGAGGGGTTTAGTTAGATTAGAGAACTGCGTTTCTAGATTTCGGATGACGCCTTTGTTCTTTCCAGAATTCGATGATTCGCGACCATTGCCAATGCATGTGAGGGTCTCAAGATCAATGGATTTCGTGTGAAATTCTCTGAAATTTCCAGTCAAATGCTTAAAATCCGATTGTGACAGATATCCAGAGTATGTTGAACCAGGTTCCATTATCAGCGAGATATGTTCTTTGTGACAAACACTTGTGTGTAGTTTGCCGTCAACAAATTTTTCTATGTATCTGGTTTTGTTCTTCATCCTATCAAAACACAATCCCAAGAAAATGTTAAAGCCTTCTTCCGTTTCTTTCACTGCGAGTCATCTCAGCCTTCCTCTAACTTTATATAGGTCAAGAATTAGTTGAGAAGATTTCTCTCCATCTGCATTCCTTCCTCTTTCTAGATTGTGAAATAAAGTTGATACCAAAGTTGCTGCTGCCCAGTACGTAATAACTTTGTGTTGCAGACTTGTGAAAGCACAGAGATTTTTATTCTAACTTGGTCATCTGTGAACGAATCTCCCAAAGGGGCGGTAGATATGTATTCAGTGTTTTCTTCAGTCTTTCGTACTTCTCTTTCGTTATTTTCACTTTCTGAATCAATGAGTAAAGTTGGAGACTAGATATTGGAACTCTTTCTCCACCAATCTCAAAATTTATCTTTCTAACTTTTGAACTTTTCTTTCATTCTCCATAAACTTCTCTTCTTTACTACTCCATCGATTGTCACATATCTTGCTCCCCTCTGGTCTGCTAATGACTCTCGTTCTGTATGAGGTATGTGAGGCTCTGAGCCACATCTGCTTCGGGAAAAGTCAGGACATTTGCAAGTGCGATATTTAATAACTCGGTAAGGGAGAGTTTTTCCCACATTTTTCATAAACAATTCCTAATGCTTGTCTCTAACGTACGATTTACTTAGCTGCCGAACTTGCTCATGACCTTTTCTATCTCTTCAGTTCCTTAGATTGACACGATAGGGATATTGGCCTTCATTCACATTTCCTGTACTTTGATCGCCAACACTAAGATTACTTCTCCTTCCAGTGGATCCTGCTTTTTATTCAGAAATTTTTCTTCTTAAGTACAAAATAATAATATAGAAGTACGAGTATGTCTTCTCGCTTTGGTAACTTGGTACAAGGTAATTCTTTCAGTAGTTCCAGCTCTTCTAATAACACCTATTTTATTCCATGTCCTGTTGCAAACAGTTTCACTCTATTCAGAATCATAGCAGTGCAAAGCAACCACCTTTTAGCTTTTTTGAGAGTAAACTGAAAGCACCATCTATCTCAAACGTTAAACTAAATCCTGCTTCAACGAAATATGTCGTGATGGCGATGCATTCGGTTAAACCATGGCTCAACCGAATGCATCGCCATCACTCGGCAGGCAAACCGGCGCTAGTTGTCAAGAGCACAGCTTGCGTACTGCGCCCAAGACAAAACGACAGTATAACGTGTGCATTGTATCAAGCTATTCGTAAAGACATTTTGGGGGGATTTACTGAGCTTCTCTGAACATTTTTAACATATAAAAAGGCCAAATTATTTTTAACAAATAAAGTTTGCTTTCTACTTAATTTTTTCAAAAAGCACACAATTTTCAGATATTTATAGATTTCAAGCTCGATGTGCAATCCCTTGAAATTGTTGTAGCCTCTCCAGATTTTGCATACGTGTTATTCATAACAATATACAACTCCTAAAACCTCGGGAGCCTGATAATTTGGAAAAGAATTTTTTTGGTCGCTATTTTAAAAAAGACATATTTTCCAAAAATTTCTAAATTTCAAGCTCGATGTGCAACCCCAAGACACTGTCGTTGAACATTCAAAATTTGCACACGCCTTATTTATATCAATATACAACTTTTGAGACCTCAGGAGAAAAAGATTTCGAAAAAAAAAAAAAAAATTCGATCCACCCTACTGTATACAGGCCTCATCCGGCGATGAATAGTGGCATCTGATAACGCCTTGATGCTCCTCAGTCATCGAATTTTGCAATGTGAATGCCATCCTGTCCTCACACGCACTGCCTCGTCAATTGCATGGGTGGTGCCAGCAGGGGGATCGGGGATCACTGGCTCCCCTGTCGGGGAGTGTCGTCGGGGATTTTTTTAGATTATTTGTTTGTTTAGAAAAACGAAGAAAATTTTGCAACCAGATAAAAAATTCCATTCAAAGTGTCTGACCCGAACGTAGAGGTTCCGTTCACTTCCATTCTCATTCTACTTGGAATTATATGATATTCATATACTGAATATTTATTATCTGCAGCTCGGAGTATGTTACTCGGGATTCGACGGAACAAGATCCACATTTCTAGGGTAAGCAGGATTGCCCGATCTGCTGACAATTGCCTTTGTAAAGACCTTTTTAACTACGACTCTGGTGAAAATCACTGGGCTTTCCTGTTAACCAAGAACAGATAATTAATGACCATCTCATCATAATTTTTAATATACGAAACCAAAGTAGGAAATTTATCTCTTACTCGAATACTTTTTTGAGAGGCTGTGAGAGTACTGAAACATAAAATTTTGTGGCTTTATCATTTGGCCCCCCTGTCGGGGAAGATGGCCCTCCCGTCGGGGAAGTTGGTTGGTTGGTTGGTTGGTGTTTAATGGCACAAGGTCCAGAGAGGACATACTGCGCCAGACTATGTGTATATAGGGTAGAATAGAGTTTTCAAGAAAAAAGGTGTTGCATAAAACAGGTAAAGCTAAAAACCATCAGTTCTAAAACGATAGAAGCAAAAGTAGAAAGGTAAAAAGTAGATAAAAATAAGTCAGGGACATCTGGATGGGGGCTCCCATCCAGATACCAGTCAGACAAAAGTGTACATTTCATACAGAATGAAAAATGTTTGTGCGACGGAGAAAGGCAAACAAGTTACGGTGTGGGGTTTCACCCAATATGTCGTCAAGTTTGGGATAAGAGCAGTTTAAAAGTTTTTTGTAAAAATCATTAAAAGCAGTGCATGAGGTTAAAAGATGATGAATGGTGAGATAAGTATGACAATGAGGGCACTCCGGAGCTGGTTCACCCAGGAGTAAGTGCTTATGGGTAAGCCTGGTGTGGCCTATGCGGAGACGTGTCAAAATGACATCTAGTCTTCGATAGGGGTGCGGTGACCAATATGCGAGAGCTGGGTGAATAGAATGAAGTTTGTTTCCGGTTTGATTGCCCCAATTATCCGTCCAGATGCCTTTTACTATGCGACAGATGCAAGACTTGATGTCGCTATAGGGTAGATTGCCTATGTATGGGCGGGTTGCATGTCTGGCAAGTGTGTCTGCCTTCTCGTTCCCAGCAATCCCCGTATGGCTCGGTACCCAACAGAGGAGGATGTTGTACCCACGGTTTATAAGTTGTTCATGCCTCTGTAAAACACTGATGACATAGGAATGTGTTAATGAGCCGGATTTCAGATTTTCAAGGACACTAAGAGAGTCTGAGTATATGATAAATTTCTTTGTATTCATTCTGAAGATATACAGGAGGCTTTCATATATGGCAAGTAATTCGGCAGTAAAGATGGAGCAAAAATGAGGTAGAGTATAGCTACAGGTATGATTTTGAGCCACGAAGGCAAAACCGACGTGATTTCCACTTTTGGATCCATCGGTGTATAGTTTTTCATATTGTTCATATTTGTTGTTGTGGTCAGAGAACAACTGTTGGTAGATTTTAGGATCTGTACCCTGTTTTGCAAAGCCCTTGAAAGGTTTTAGGTAAGATATCTGCAAAATGTTCCATGGTGGGATATCATGAAAAAAGCATGCAGAGACATTTACATCCTCCAGTTGGCTACCGACAAGACTCCTACGAATCCTTAGTCCAAAGGGAGGAGTACATATGGGGCGATTCGCATAAAAGCGGTCTAGATGAGTATCGATGAAAGAGTCCTTTAATGGATGTGAGGGATGAGAAAGAATACGGAAATAAGTATTTAATGATAGCTGATGACGGGTGAGGGTGAGAGATGGCTCGTGGCAAGTGACGTAAAGACTATGTACAGGTGAAGTTCTAAAAGCACCAGAGCAAATGCGTAGTGCAGTATGATGCACAGTGTCAAGTTTTTATAATACTGATCTAGAGGCCGATCCATAAATACCGCATGCGTAGTCCAATTTGGAGCGGATGACGGCACGGTAGATACGCAGGAGAGCGTTGCGGTCTGCTCCCCAAGAGGTGTTAGTTAAAACCTTTAACAAGTTAAGTTTTTTCTCGCATTTACTGCGGATGTCAGAAACATGTTTGGCAAAAGTAAGTTTTCTGTCAAGAGTTAGTCCTAAAAATTTAACAGAATCCTTGAGAACAATATTACTGTGACCCAGGTGAAGTTCTGGATCCGGATGTATCCCACGCTTCCGGCAAAAATGGGTACAGATTGTTTTTTCAGCAGAAATGGTAAAGCCATTTGTGTTACACCATTTTAGGATACGGTTAATCGAATTTTGAAGCTGCCGTTCGATGAGGCGCATATCTTTACCCTGGCAGGAGATTTGAAGATCATCTACATATAGGCTACCATTGACGGTTGGAGGCAATTGGTTAAGAATATTATTGATTTTTATAGAGAAGAGGGTGACGCTAAGGACGGAGCCCTGTGGAACACCCTCTTCTTGTGTGAAATTATCAGACAGAGTGTTGTTGACCCGGACGTTCTCCACGTTTCTCCACGTTCGGTCATATGCCTTTTCGATGTCGAAGAACACTGATACTAAGTGATTCTTCCTAAGGAAGGCATTTCGAATTTGCGTCTCTAAGTTTAAAATATTGTCAATTGTGGACCTGCCTTTGCGAAAGCCACTCTGAAAGGGATGTATATGGTCCCCAGTTTCTAGAATGTAAACAAGGCGGGTATTAACCATTTTTTCCATTAATTTACAGAGGCAACTAGTAAGGGCTATGGGACGGTAGTTACTAGGGTTAGAGGTATCTTTCCCAGGTTTTGGGAAGGGAATAACTATTGCATTGCTCCAGGCAGAGGGAAAGGTTTGTTCGTTCCAGATTCTATTGTATAATTGTAAGAGGTGAAGTAGGGAGTCATGGGATAAGTGTTTCAGCATTTCATAAGTTATACCATCAGGACCAGGAGAGGTGTTTGAAGACTCTCTTAAGTATTTGGTGATTTCGTTTAAGTTAAATTCGCTATTGTAGGAGAGGTGTGAGGAGGTTTTGAAATTTATTTTTTGCCGTTCAGATCTTTGCTTATATGAAAGAAAGGGGTTTGAGAAGGAGGTACTGCAAGAGATAGAGGCCAGAGTATGACCGAAAATATTTGCTATTTCTTTTGTATCAGATATTATATTGTTATTAATGGACAGACAGGATATTGGAGAGTTATTATAGATTCCCATGGCTCTTTTAGTTTTCATCCATAGCTCCTTACTAGAAGTTGAGGTTGTTATGCTGGAGACATATTGCATCCAGGATTGTCTTTGACTCTGCCGCCTTATTTTCCTTGCATAGGCTTTTGCTTTCTTAAAAATAAGGAGGTTTTCGGTGGTAGGGTACCGCCGGAAAATGCTCCAGGCTTTCTTCTGCTGCTTTTTTGCTTTAGTGCAGGTTTCATTCCACCACGGTTTTTTGTTTTTTCGTAGAGAGTTGCTACACTTTGGAATTGCTGCATCAGCAGCTTTGATAATGATATGAGTAATTTTTTCCACAGCTTCGCCAATAGTGCCTTCTATGTCTTCAGGTGATATGGCAGACAGCTTAGAGAAGGTTTCCCAATCTGCTTTATCATGTATGTAGCGGGAGATGAACAAGTTACAGCTAGGAATTTGATATGTAGGTGAAAGTATTATCGGAAAATGATCACTATTGTGTAGGTCACCAGAAACAGAGAAGTTGTACAGCGGCAGGATGGAGGGAGAGCATATTGCAATATCTATGGCATGGAAGGATTTAGTTGGATAGTGGAAGTAAGTGTTGTCGCCATTATTCATAATGCATAAGGAAGAATCTGTTATTAATTGTTCAATCTGTTGTCCTCTATTGTTAGTATCTTTACTTCCCCACAAAGGACTATGGGCATTCATGTCCCCTAGGATAATGAAAGGGGGAGGAAGTTGCTGGACCAAGTTATTGAGCTGGGTTTGGGTAATTGTTTCGTTTGGTGGAAGATAAATATTGCAGATGGTAGTAAGGTATTTGAGGTGGATTCTAATGGCGACAGCCTGCATATTTGTAACGAGATTAAGTATATGATGGGGATATTGATTATTTATTAAAAGGGCAACACCACCGGAAGCCCTTTCCCCAAGCTCATAGTCTTTTCTCAGGATGTTGTAGTTGTGAATGCGTGTTTGTTTATTAGTTTTTAGATATGTTTCCTGAAGAGCCAAACAAGTGGGATTATGATCATAAATGAGAGTTTTAAGGTCATCATCTTTATTTGAAAAACCGTGGCAGTTCCATGAAAGCAGCAGAGCCATCATCATGTGATGTTAGGAATGATGGCCATCTTGCTCTGAATCCCCGTTGGTTTAAGTGGGGTACTGGGTATGTTGTCATCATCCATAATATTGTCAGAGATGTCGGATTCAGAAGGATCCAAGTTTAATATTGCGTCATCAATGGGTCGTTGTGGAAGGATGCGTTTTAGTCTAGCTTTATTGTATTTTGACCTGTAAGCTGCACTTTTTTTAATTGATGGTTTATTCTGGGTGGTGGTGTTGCTTTGGGCCATTTTCTTGGGTGTGGTCTTTTTAGGAGAAATGAAAGAAGTTTTTTGAGTAGAGTTTGACTTTTTTGCATTTTGATTAGAAGTAGATGGAGAGACAGGTATGGATTTCGGTGGATCGGTTTGGATAGCAATTGATTGAACAGTTTTTACTGCTGTAGCATAGGATTGACCAGGTTTAGGAGTGCGGGAGGCTATTATTTTTCTCGCTTCCGGGTAGGCAGTCCTTGTGTGGCACGCAAGGACTGTATTTCTTTTTCATAGGTCCATTTTGGACAGGAACGGGAATAAGACGGATGATCTTGTTTGCAGTTAATACATTTGGGTGGCGCAGACCATGTATCACTGTCGTGGCCAGATGTACCACAACGGGCACATACTGGGGATCCACGACAGGAGGTTTTGGTGTGACCGAACTTTTGGCATTGAAAACAACGAGTTGGATTGGGTACGTATGGTCTAACAGGACATGAAAGGTAGCCAGCTTTAATGTGCGACGGAAGTTTGAGAGTTTGGAATGTTAAAATGATATGTTTTGTTTCTAGAATTTGGTTATATTGCGTTTTATGGTGATTCTGCGAACTGCACAGACATTTTGAGATTTTAGATTATCAAGAATTTCATCCTCAGAACAGTTTAACAGGTCAGGTTCGGATATGACGCCTCTTGATGAGTTGAGTGTGTTATGGGGTGACACAGTAACAGATTTTTGACCAATAGTTTTTAATTTCATGATGTTGGTTGCCTGTTTGTTATTAGTTACTTCTATTAAGATGTCTCCTGATGGTATTTTTTTAATTTTAGAAACTTCTCCAACATTAGCAATTATTGACTTGTGAATTAGAAATGGGGATGTTTGACTAAAGTTTCCTTCCTGACATTTGATAACAAAAAATTTTGCATTAATACCTCCCTGAGTAAGAGAGTTCGGAGCGTTGACGTTTGACAAAGAAAATGTCGTATCCATATTGGGGATTGGGAGTTTCGGACCCGACCGCACCACCCACCACGGAGCCCAACAAGGGGATGCAGAAGCGTGCACCAGTGCTAGCCGGGTCTATACGCGCACAGTACATCCCTTAGGCAGCGTCCACCCTTAACGACGTGCCCAGTAGATGTCCGTTTGCTTAATTCCTAGCAGTTGACCGAAATCAGTACCACCAGCCGGTTGATGCACAGGGGAACGCTGTGCACCTCCCGTTTACCCGAAGCCGAGGCCAAAGCAATGTATTGGAGAAAGTACCCCTCAATTACCAGGATCTCCATTTCCGGGGACACGGGTCTCCACGCACGGCAAACACGTGGGCAGTTTAATCGCCAATAGAAGCTGACGGCACAGAGCGACCGCAGCTTCTAAAGGGGGGCCCTCACCTCCAAGGAGGAAACTACACTGAGGGAGAAAGCGAAGGAGAAAGCAAAGTAGAGAGGAGGGTAAACAAAAGAGGAGTGAAGGATCGCTGGGGCCCCGGGATTGCGACACCCGTGAAAACCTAAAGAAGGTCTTCCCCCTGAGGGGTCCCGCCGGGGAAAGTCTGGCGCCATCACTTGTCAATTGGATGTAGGAGGGTGCTTTTTACAAGAGCTTCTGCTGTCTCCTGCAGGCCCCCGCATGTTCCTATCCACACAAAGGGCTCCAATCGCATTCCTAGATGTCTCGCTACATGCTCTCATAGCTGCATGGGCTAATATGTTAACGGTTGGGTTGTTACGACGTTTCGTACCTTTTCATTTGATCACCCCTTGTATATGACATAGAAGCAGTCTGACAGAAGGCCGCGTTCTTCCAAGTACATTTCTTAATGCCTTATCATCATCTGTCATTATGACAGCACCTTGAATGTCTGAAGTAATTTGATTCCAAATTTCTGCAACAGCAGAAAATATGGAGAAATACACCAGCTCTATTTGAGACTGGTGCAAACAGAAATTGCACCTGCTTTTGTTTCAGCAGATAAAATAATTACGTATGAAGAAATCTCGTACATCAAAGAGCTGGAATCAACAAACAAATACGATGGTTCTTTTATTTCTTTCAGCAATCTCAGCATGAGAGGACTTACAAAAATTATTTTAAATGGCTCTCTTCTAATAGTTATGTGGGTAGAGCGTGCGGCATGAGCTGGGTTTGAACCCAGGGACTTATGGGTGGTAGAATGAGGTGCAATCCGGCTCGGCCAAAAAGTATCCCAATATACAGGCCTTCAATGGCCGGGTGTTGTGCGTGCGGAGGTGATCTCGGGACGCCACACTACTCCCCCCTCCCCCAGAGGCTGATGAACGATGTTCCAAGCGTTATAGAATGCTGCCACTCGTTGTGGACTTAGTGAGGTCGGTGCTGGCGCCATCTGTCGCTATTAGCGAGAAGGAGAATATGTGTTAGTAGTCTGGGTCATCAATGTGGGTAGAGTGTGCAGCGAGAGCTAGGTTTGAAACAGGTACTTACGGGTAGTAGAATGAGGCACAATCTGGCTCGGCCTATATAAAAAATAAAAATGGATTATATAAAAAATAAAATTATATATTTTTTTTGATTACTGAATCATTTATTTATATAATAAATTTAGATGCTTAATCAGGTCAATTTTATTTTTTACTGGTTTAACTTTCAGCATAGGATTAAATGTTTTGAATTTTCACATCTCCCCAGAATTTTTTAAATCAACATGTTTAAATTGGTTTGGGAATCTTTTGGGTGTGTTTGGGCATTGATCCATAAATAAAATTACTTTTCATTTCTCTTTTTCCATTTTACTGTCAAATTTGTGCAAAAAAGCCAGAAAAATCCCTGAAGTCATCCATGCCGTTTTGTTACTAGCATAATCACACGGAAGTTTTTTTAAATTTTTGAAGCATCGGGGATTCTTTGATTTCCCAATGACTAGTGGAGGCAGTTTATCCGAACCATCGGCATTGCAGCACAGCAAAACAGTTAACCTTTCTACACTTTTTTTCTCACCATGGAATGGCTCTCCTTTAAACGCCAAAGTACTTGATAGAAAAGTCCAGTTTTGTCGCAATTGTAAATGTTTTTCGGTTCGTATTCTTTTACTAAATCAGACAAGTCTTTTGGCCATTGTTCAACAGATTCATTATTGACACTTCCACTTTCACCAGAAAGGACACGAGTTGACAATCCATGTGCAATCTTGAATTTTTCAACCCATCCATGTGATGCAGAAAAGTTTTCCATGTCATAACTGTTCAATAATTCCAAGGCGTTTTCTCTTAGAAGTTCAACGTTTACAGGAATGTTGGATGCACGAGTTTCTTTAACCCATATTGGACCACCCAAAAATTCAATCATAGGAAAAATATAAATTTTTAAAATCGTGATCAACGTGAGGTACTTACACACATAAAACATAAATTTTAAAAGTTTGTAATATTTTTTTTAATTGACACTGTTCTATAAATAGGACAACGGTCCAATGTACTACCAAAAGTTACAAAAGCTGACTTACCTTGTGAAAAGCATTTTTCTGAATGGAAATGCAAAAAATATTTCCTATATAATCCAATGTTGCACATTTTGTAAATTATAAAAAGTTTTTTTTTTTTCCCTTGCGATATTTTAAATGAAAATGGCTTTGTTAACCAACTAGGTATTTCATAAATTCATACTCACAGTTAGAAGGCAAAGTTCTTCGCTATGCTCTTTGTGTAATGTTGTTTCTGGCAATTGTTTCACCTAGGTAACTTATGGTAAGAATTCTTCACCTTGCAGCTTTGCTTTTT